>JAODAL010085463.1:0-10581 GCA_025379985.1 Phyllomedusa bahiana
CACGTTTCTCCCGGGCCACCAGAGGGTGACTCGCATGTGTTGACCGGGCCGGGGCCAACGTCGCCCCCTGGCCACGCTTCACTTTCGCCCACAGTTCTACATATCCCCTTTCGCCCCCTCCGGTTCTACAAAGAACTGCCACACCGCCGAGTAGCTAATTTACCGCCAACGCCCCCACACTGAGTGACTACTACCGCCCCCCCTCGCTGACCCCGGGCCGCTATTTTCTTGGACCTCGAAGCGGGTTTTTTACCCCGGGGCAGCTTGGCTCCCACCCACACTGCTGCACCCTCTGCTCACGGCCACACAACCCACTGCTGCTGCGCCGCTGCCTGCACCAAGCGACCCCTTTTTTCCCTGACGAGATGAACCCTTGCCTTAAAAAAACCGGCCCCAAGTGCGGCCCACACATCATCATCTATTTGTGTTTCATCGTAACTGCGCCCTCATCACCGGCTTGTATCAGAGGCGACTCTCACAACTGACCTCCCATGCCATCATACTTTGCCGCCTATTTTCAAGAAGCGGGGATTTTGGGCCCCATTTCTTCCTGCAAAGTAGCTGCTGACGCCCTTCCAAAAATTGTTCACCCTCCTGATAGGGCCTGAGCCCAGACCACATGTAATCTCTGGCTAGGGAACCGCATGGGACAGAGGGGGGGTTGAGGCATTTGGGCCCGCTACCCCTCCCGGGCCCTCCCAAAAAAAAGGGGTTGGGGCTGACTTCCCACCGACTTTTGGGCTGGGTTGCAAGCCCCACTGGGGGGGAAAGGGATGCCCCTAACCCAACCAACAAGAACCCTTGGGGTTTTGCTAGTCATACACCCGCTAATGCCAGCGGCAGTTGTGGCCCACCGAGTGCCCCCCTGCTGCACGCCCCTTGCTTGCTGCGACCTGGGCCTGCCCCAGGAATGTTTTTGCCATGCCACTGCAGGGGAAACCTGCCACCTCTCGTCTGACATACTGTTTTTTTTCTAAAATGTCAGCACTTTTTGATGAAAATACTGTATATAATCCAAATGAACCCATAACAAACTTGGGGGGAACCCCTTTGATATAAATTGCGCTCCACAAATGGCAGGAAAAAAAGAAAAATTTTTCCCCCTTTTAAAAAAAAAAACTTATTTTACTGAATATAAAAGCACAAACAGGCTTAATTAACCTTCGGATATGAATTATGCTACAGATTTTCTTCTGTGGCGGTGAAAAACAAAGTTTCTTTTACTGAGTACAACTGCAGAAAAATACTTCGTTAACCATTGGAAGTAAATTGCGCAAAAGAATTGAGCAGCCAAAAACTACTAGCTTTGTAGCATGTTACAATGGCGTGTATTTTATGATACACAACAAGAGGAAAAAACTTGTAATTAACCTTCGTTTTGGGAATTATACTACAGGAAAAATGTATTTTTTGCCGGTTGAAAAAGACGGTTTATTTTAGTCACCACAGCAGCAGAACAACGCTTAATTAACCCCGGGAAATGTAAATTGCGCAAAAGAATTGAGGCAGCCAAAAATGAAGTGGTATTTGTATTGTAAAAACGCTGTTTTTTTAAATGAATACAACAGGAACAGGCTTAGATCACCTTTGGATATCAATTGCTGTGAGCAGATAGCATTAAAATGTATATGCAGCTGCACTGGACGCACACTGGACTTCAGATCTAATACCCCACAAAATCAGAAATAGAACGTTAAGAGAAGGAGTCTCTGAGACAAGCTGAGACACCCCCCAAAAAAAATCGCTGTATAAAAATGAGTTCTTTAGTATCAGCTATCATAAGCAGCCGTGGCAGCACCTTCCCTACTCAGTACAGTGAGAGCGGTATGAGCTGCCAGCGTCGCGGCCGGACTTCTATAGTGCGGTGACGTCACAGAATCCCGCCGGTCTCTGATTGGCTTCATCTCTGCACATGTCATGTAGGCTATGTCCTTCTTCCTCCCAGAGTTCTTTTCCCCATGTAACGCCATGTGCTCACAGCCATGTTATCAATCAAAAGCACACTTCGTTCACGCGAAGTACCTCAAACTTCGACTTCGTTCCGAACCGAAGCTTTCCTGAAATTCTAAACGAATTCCACTTCATTAGAATCAATTCGCCCATCTCAAATCCCAGGCCACAGGTTTCTTCAGCAAAACATTGCCTAGATCATCACACTGCGTCTGCTGGCTTGCCTTTTTCCATAGAGCATCCTGGTGTTACCTATACCCTAACTAAATGACAAACATGCACCTCATGGCCACCCACATGATTTACAAAAAATACTTTATAATCAGTGACCAATAAAGTCACCTTTTCTTTGCAATAACAGTCATAAGTCTTCCAGCCATGGAGTCTGTTTATTGCTTAATCTATTGCGATCAACTTTTTGTGCAGCAGTAGCCACAGCCTCCCAAACATTGTTCAGAGGGGTAATGTTTTCTTTTACTGTAAATCTCCTGTTTAGGAAGGGCCCACCAGTTTTTCATTAGGGTTAAGGTCAGGTAAGGAAATGAGTCATGTAATTCTTTCATCTTTAAGTCCTTTCCTGGCTGGCCCGCTCCATATTGTCTTAAGACTGCTATGATGTACTAAAACGTCATGGGTTAAAACAACAGGGATCTATTAACCCCTTAACGACCTTAGACGTATCCATACGTCCAGGTCGTTTGGGGGTTAACGCACCTGGACGTAGGATACGTCTGAAGATCGCGCGACTCCTAAAGCAGAGTCGCGCAATCGCCGCAGGGTGTCAGCTGTAATATTCCCGCTGACATCCCGCAGCGTCGGCCCCGACCCCGGATCGCTCCGGGGAGGGGTGGGGGGGGGCGGTTAACCCCTTAATTATCGCGAAAGATCGGTCGCAATAACTAAGGGAGACGCAGGAGGAGATCGCCCTCCTGCGTCTCTGTCGGCGGGAGCAGCGCACGGATTTGGGCGATCCGTGCAGCTCCTGCCCTCTGACAGACAGCACGGAAGGCAGAGAAAAGCCTTCCGGTTGTCCCGTGACGTCACGATGCCCGCCGTGCCCTGTTTGGGCATGTTCCCCGGGATCGTGACTGACAGTTGTCATAGGAACCAGTCATAGCAACAAGCTATGCACGGATTCCTATTGAATGAGAATCTAAAATCTCTCATTCAAATCCCCTATGGGGAAAAGTAAAATAAAAATGAAAAAATGAAAAAAGTTAAAAAAGTGAAAAACAAGTAAAACACAAACACGAAAAATAAAAGAAAAATACGTACACGCCCTTTTCCCCTACAAACGCCAATCGCCCCAAAAAAGATCAAAAATAAATAAATACCAAAAATTTGGTTGCCCCGTAACGACCTGCCATAAATCGTCAGAAAAAATTTTTAAAAACCCTACGGGGGAACGGTTAAAAAAAAAAAAAACAATCACAGAATTAAGATTATTGTTAAAACCCGCAGCACATAAAATGGAATAAAAAGGATAAAAAACCCCAGAAACCCAAAGTTGTATCAATTAAAACGTAGCTCACCCCCCAAAAAAAAAGTCCTTATACAGCTCTTTTAACGGAAAAATAAAAAATTAAAACTCTCAAAGATAGCGATGCATAAAAGTTTTCACACAAAAACATTTTTTTTTTTTTTAAAAGGTTTTTCAACATAAAAAAACTAAAAAATAGGGTATCGCCAAAACGTAGCGACCCAAAGAGTAATAAAATAAAAAAAATAATAATCTTATTTATAAGCGCCAAAAAATTTTCGCACATTTTTACAAAGTAGGGGGTTAATTACAGACAAAAACAACTTTACACAGTGAACGCTACTTACGGGTAGACACAAGGTGGAGGGCCCTGCTCCAAAGCTTACAATTAAAGGGGGGGTGCCTGGGGAAAAAAGAGGGAAATTTGCTAAATTTACAATGCCCAGCCATTTTTTTATAAAAGGGGGAGGTTTACATAAAGGTTTGGTGAACCCCACCAGACTGTACATCTAAACAGATAATTCCTGTGATGCCCTATGTAGGGATGACCAAAATGTGTTGTGAAGGTGGGGTTTTAGCAATTAGTGGTTTTGGGGCCTGCCGGGGAGATGTTTTTTCAGGACCCCTTTTAAAACTACAAAGGGGCTGGGATTGTGCCTGATGGTACGGGGTAGCAGTTCCAGAAATGGGGCGCACTGCAAAATCTTGAAAGGGGAGGGGAGGTTCGAGATTTATTTTGTTTGATGTCCTTACTGAGCGGAGAGAGCGGGCAGGGGGAGACAGAGATAGGGAGGAGAGTATGGGGTCGGCCACTGTGGAGAGCTTTAGGGTGAAAGTAAATTTTTATGCTGTATTCTGACTGGAGGGGCAACCAGTTTGGAGCGATTTACACAGTGAAGGCATCAGTATAGCGGCGGGAAAGAAAGACAACCCGGGCTGCTGCTTTCAGGGCAGATTGGGGGGGGAAGTTTTCAGAGGGGAACCATAACAGGGATTCAGAGTAAAGAGGAAGTGAAAAGAGCAACAATGAGAGTCGAGTGGTTTCCAAGTGAGAAAAGGGACGGATTCTGAATTTTCTTTGGGGTGCAAGTGACAGGACCCCAAAGGGTTTGGATAAGGGGGTTGGAAAGACAGAGGGGGTCTAGAATAACCCAAGACACCGGGCCCTGCCTAGATTATGGTGATGCCACACACTGAGAAGAAATAGCAGATGGGGGTTGGTTAAAATTTTGGGGAAAAACAATTTTTTCGGTTTTGGTGATTTTTATTTGTAGATAAGAGGGACATATGTCAAGACGGGGACAAAGTCACGGGTGTTTTTGTAGCGGGGCAGGAGTGAGGTCACGGAGGGGGTGTATAACTGAGTGTCTCAGCGTAAGATGGACTGGAAAGCCAAATCTATTGATTTTTGGCCAATGGGGCGGGATAGATTAGAAGAGGAGTGGACCAAGAACCCCCCTGAGGGCCCCAAGGGCAAGAGGGAGAGGGAGGGAAGTAAAACCCTGAAAATGAACACTGAGAAGGGGCAGAGAGTGGGAAGAGAACCAAGGGGAAAAGCTGTCCTGGATGCCAATGGGGGCTGACTTTCTGAGGAGAAGAGGTGAAAACATTGTCAAATGCTAGAGAGATCCAAAGAACCAAAAACGAGTATTTTCCCCTGAGTTTTTACAGTGGGGAGATCGTTAGAGACTTTAACTAGGGCATTTCTGTGGAGTGTAGGGTGCAAAACCCTTTTGGAGAGGACCAAAGAGAGTTAGCAAGAATAGCGATCGGGCGAGAGAGACCAAGCGTTCCAGAATTTTAGAGAAAAGGGGAAGGGTTTTAGAGACTGGTGGGTAATTGGCCCAAACGGGATGGTCCAGGGGGGGTTTTTTTAGTGGGGGATTAAATTAGCCTTTTTTAAAAGGATGGGAAATCCCAGGGAAGAGAGGGGTTACAGATTGCGTAAGGGAAGAGGGATAGCTGGAAATAACCCCTGGAAAGGTGGGAGGGAAGGGGGGGTGCTAGAGCAGTGGTGGGGCGAGCAGCGGAGAACCGGGATACTTTCTCTTTGTGGTTTGGGTCAAGAGCTAAAACACACAGAGGATGTACGGGGAGGAAGGGATGGGTCTGCGGGTTTTTTGTGATGAATTTTCCCGATACTTCAATTTTTTTCTTTAAATGAGGGGCCAGGTCCTCAGCACGAGGCAAGACCAGGCCGACTTTGGGCCTGAGAAGGGAGGGGGATGGTGTCAAACAGGCTTTTGGGTTGTTGTGAAAGGGTTTGAGAGAGGGAGGTGAAATATTTTTGTTGGCCTTGAAGGGGCAGTGTGATAAGCCTAGCGAATTTTGAGTGGAAAAGTCTGCAGGTAGCTTCGACTTTCTCCACAAGCCTCAGCACACCGGAGCATCGTTGCAGGAACCGAGTCGAACGAATCCCAAGGCTGGGGGCTTCTGACTCGGGGGCGGTGTGTGAGGGGTGCCAAATATTCCAAGGTGGTTTGAGAGTTTCTTTGAAATTTTTTGACAGCCAGCAGGCAGAGAGGAGAGATTGGGGGCAATGAGGACTGTAGGGGTCAGAGTTCCGGGGTTTTAAAAGGATACTTAAAAAGTTAGAGTAAAGCTAACTTATCACTGATACTGCACCGAGGCCCTGTTAAAAATAAAAATAAAAACACTACTAGGTTTTCAGATTTTCTTCCCCCTGGCCCCAAAAAAATGGTTTTAAAAAGCCTTCCCCCCCAAAAAGTACTAATAAAAAATGAAACTCATCCGCAAAAAACAAGTCCTACACACTTTTAAGCACAAAAAAATTTTTAAAAGTTAGGTATCAGACTATGGCATGCAAAAACTTTTTTTCCGGTTAAAAAAGTGTTTTTTATTTTAAAAAAAGCATAAAACATAAAAAAAATCTAATTGGGTATCGTTAATCGATTACCTGCTGAGTAAAGCTACCTGTCATAAACCGTACAGTGACCGCTATAAAAATAAAAAAAAAAAACACTCCCAAAAATTTTGCTGATTTTGTTCAAAACATCTCAGAAAAACCCTTTAATAAAAAGTGAACATCGCTCATTTACCCCATAAGGTACCAATAAAAAAAACTCATCCCGCAAAAAACAAGCCCATACACACTCTGCACCCAAAATAAAAAATTAGGGGCTGTCGAAAGGAAAACAAAAAAAACCAATTTTTTAAGACTTATTTCTACTGTGTAAAAGAAATAAAAAAAAAAAAACTATATAAAATCTTTTATCATTGTAATTGTACCGACCCCCATAAAAAATTATCACTCAATTCCACTGCACGGGAATGCTGTAAAATTGAAACCAAAAAAACAATGCCGAAACTGCTTTTTCCCCCCCTTTTCATTGCCCAATGAAAAAAAAACTAGGGAACACCTGTGCCCAAAATGCCAGTACACCCCAATAGATCCCGATGGGGGTTTAATCCAAAATGGGGGGACTTTTGGGAAAGGGTTTTGCCTGTTCTGCAAATTTTGGGGGCTTTTCAATCAACATGGCCCCCCCAAAATCTGCATTCCAAACACCAAAAAGGCTCCCCCCTTATAGCCCTGCCATGCCCCAAACAGCATTTACACCCCCAATGTAGGGTTTGCCAAACTTTGGGAAAAAATTTTCTTAACAAAGTTTTAGGGTTCTTTTTTCCATGATTCCTTGTATTATGAAACATTTTAAGCAAATTTCAGATTATTGAAAAAAAATTTTTTTTTTAATTTTTACACCTTAGCTAAAAAAAAATTTTTGAATCGACTGTGGGGTCTAATACTCAATCACCCCCGGATATATTCATTAAGGGTGATTTCCAAATGCGGGGCATTTAGGGTGTTTTTTTAAGTTTTAGCACCTTTGGGGGGTTCCCCAAACCTAAATGGCGCCTAAATAAAATCGTATTGAAAATGGACCACAGAGTAAATAGGTGCTCCTCCTATTCTGGGGCTTTGGTACCCAAAAATGCACAGGGGCCCCATATGGGATATCATAAAAAAGGGAAACCCGGGGAATTGATATTAAGTGCATTTACCTAGTCACTTTACCGTATTCCATGAAAAATGGATAAATATTGAAAAACTGCAAAAAAGTGAAATTTTGAAATTTCACCTCCCCTTTTTTTTAATTTTCCGTGAAAATCGAAGGGGTTTTCAAAATTCCTAAATAGTGTTGTAAATACGTTAAGGGGGCTAGTTTCTCAGATGGGTCACTTACGGGGGGACTAACATCAGGCCCCCCAAAGCCACTCAAACGGATGGTCCCTAAAAAAAATGTATATTGCAAATTTTTTTAAAATGTAAAATTACTACAAAATTTTAAGCCCCTAACGTCGTAAAAAAAAAAAAAGACATTTAAAAAATATGCCCAACCCATGTGGGCATATGCTAATTCTAGTTATAAACTATTTTGTGTGAATAATTACTGTCTTGCACGCAAAATTTTTTTCAAATTCAAAAACGCAAATTTTTCCAAAATTTAGAAATTTTGATATTTTTTACAAACAAAAAAGGATTGTAGGATAAAAAATTTTTTACTAACTTAAAGCACAATTGTCACAAAAACAATCTCTGAAACACATGGGTAGGGGAAAGTTCAAAAAGTTATTCTCACATAAATTGACACTGCAATTTTTAAAAAAAGGCTTGGGCAGGGAAGGGGCAAAAAAAGGCTGGGTCCTTAAGGGGTTAAAGTCAGAACTCACAATACATTTGTGAAAGTATATCATGGCATACACACAAATTACATTTCTTAGGACCTCTGAAAAAGAGTTGTTGATGATCATCAGGCTGGAAAAGGTTTATAGTTTGTAAGGCCGAAAAAAGACAAACGTCCATCCGTTCACCCACAAACCCGTTAGGACCTACCCAAACAACAGCAGGCAAATTGCAACAAATAAAGAAACATTGAAGAGCATTACTACCTTCCCCAGGAGTGGTTGACCAACAAAGATGGCATCAAAGTAAGTGAATACTATTTAACTTTGAAATAATTCACAGGTTACAAAGGAACCCAAATTAAACTCTCAGCCATGGCTATTTCTGAGACTGTTCCCCATCATCAGTAACTCCCAACAAAGCTTTTCTTTTTATAATTCAACAGAACTACTTTTTTAGATCAATAAAGTTAAAAGGACTCTGATTGATTTCTTGATATGTCTCATTTTGGGAGGTGAGATGAACAAAAATACATCAAACCCGGGAGTGCTTTTTTGTTTTTAAGGGGGGGGGGGAATAACATGCAAAAAAGTTACTTTTCAACGCTATTACGGGTTTTCCATTTCCATAATATCACATTTGTATGTATTTTTTAGGTCTTACTACTTTTACACAAACACAAAAAAAATGTAAATCATAATTTTGCATTGCCAGATTCTAAGATCCATAACTTTTTTTTGTTTTTTTTTTACAATTGTGTATCCGTACCATTTTTTTTTAATGGACCAAAAACAGATAAGGGAAACAAAATGGATTCCGTTTGTCAGGCAACCATTCCCCTAGCGCATACAGGTTGGGCCAGCCCCTCCATCTGTCAACCACTAGATATTGCAGTTGCTATGGACTGCAGAATCAAGGAGTTTAACACCAGGATTTGGGGCCGGGTTTGGATCTTTACAGTTCTTTGGAGCTAGGCGAATAAACATTAACCCACCTGAAGGGTTTAAAAGGCCCCTCCGAGCCCCCACCATGCCAGTACAGTACATGTACGGTGCATAGCATTATATATCTTCATGCTGCACTGCAGACCTCCTGCAACGGTCGGTTCATGTCTGCAGAGCGGTCACCTCCTCCCAGGCTGCACAAGCTCCTTGTAACCAGAATACCTGCATTGATGTAAACAGTTATACATACAGCCCCCTAATGTTACAGAAAGCAACATCTTTTCATTTTGTCCACAGAGTTATTAATGTGTTTTATGGGTGGGGGGAAGGGGAAACCCGTATTCCCCGACCTTCACATCAGAGCTGTCCCTATCTCAGTTTCACTTTCATTTCCACACAGCTCAGAGGGAGTAAGCATAGAGAGAGCAGGCAGCCAATCACAGCACAGGGGGTATGTCCCACATGCAGGGGGTTGAACTAAATATCAGGCAACTAATTGTTGTAGATTGTAAGCCTTCGCGGGCAGGGTCCTCTCTCCCTCTGTACCAGTTATACGTCATTCATTGTCATTATTGTACCCCCCTTGACATACAGTATTTACCCCCCTCAAAGTACAGCGCCATGGAATCAATGGGGGCTTTAAAATAAAAGTTAATAAAAATAATAATGTGCAAGGTGAAATTTTTATTGCACAAGATGGCTCCGCATTCAACACCCCAAGATGTTAAAGAAATACAGTAGCAGGAACCACATAAGGGCTAACCAACATATACCGACAAGTATGCTTACCAGGTGTTCTAGTGGGGGTCTGCACTCAGCCCCACTGTCCTTTGCACCAACACTGAACAATAGGTATAAAAGCCTGTTTACTTGAAAAAACGAGAATCCTTTTTACTGAGTTTGACCCCTTGTGTGATTTCCTCTTGTGCATCCCCTTAAAAAATCCTTTTGAAAACCGATTGACAACGGGTTTTATACCCCTTTAGGGGCTGATCCAAAAAGCTGGCACTCCGAACGGACAAAGGTTTCGCTCCAGAAGTCCAGCCCACGGGGGGACATCGGGGCCCGACCAATATAGACATGGGGGAGAATGCGCAGCTCCTTACTAGTCGGTAAGCAAATCTTTCTACTCAAAAATCCATCTCTGTATTGGTTTGCCTCAGTGTCTTTTACGGCTGTCTCTGACCTCTGAACAGGGAAAATTAGTCGCCTGCAGTCCCAATTTTGAACCTGCCCTGACTCGATTTGTTTAAACCTGGTTACTTTTGGTAGTGTCTTGATCATCGGTCTATCTGTGAGGCGAAACACTCCGGGTCCTGTTGACTGATGCAGAAGGCGCGGGTCGAAGGGGGAGGGGGGGGGGGAGATCCTCACATTTTTAAATGGTGGCGATGTCCTTTGGATATTTTTTCTCGTTGTGTTTTTTATTAATTAAAGCTACGTTTAGAAGAAGGTTGAGATTAGTACCTGAAAAACCCCCACCACGAGGTTATTAGGGCTTAGACCCCTGCAGGACCTCAGGGTTGGGGGCAGAAGAGAGGGGGGCTGTATGGGGGTTTAAG
>JAODAL010085464.1:0-10581 GCA_025379985.1 Phyllomedusa bahiana
AACGGAGGCTACAGGGAAGTGTTCACCCCAAAGGGCGGAAAGGGCCGCATTTATAATCGCCGCGGCTGTGGCCGCGACCAGGGCCAAATGGCACGGACGTGACAGTTTGTTGGAAAATTTCTACAGAGATGATCATGGCCGGAGAAGTCATAAGGGTGGTCTGGGGCATGGTGAAAAAGGGGAAAATAAACGACTGATCAAAAAAGATGTCCCTAAAAGTCCTAAATGTAACGCATTGTAATCACTTGTAATATTTCTGCACACCCCTACATACAACTATATCTACCACTATATGGTCCTAAATTTGGCATTATTAAAATCTTAAGATCGGTGCACAACTTTCACATGCAGTGGTCCTTGGGTTTTCATGGTCTGGCAGAATTTTTGATCCTTAAGTAGTAATAGTTTTGATCTTTAGTTTTGTGGGGAGGTTTTTTTTAAGTAAAAATGATTCGTCTGGTATATTTGCTCCAGTAAGTTTTTGAGCGTTTTTGAAAAAGCAAATTTTCAGCACGATTTTCATTGTTCATGACTGCTAGTGAGGGGGCAAATCATGTGGAATTGAAATATGCAGAAAATAAGTGACATGAAATGACTTTTTCTCTGTAAAAATACAACCTTTTCCACAATGAGCAAAACAACACAAAGGGTCCATGCCCCGAAATTTTAGACCGTAGCAACACCCCTGGAGTAAAACATTACCCCTGTTTTCTTTCCGAACAGTGCTTGAAAAAGTTTTTAAAAATCTTTTTTAAAACATATTCATGTACTATTTTTCCCTGCAGCTGTATAATATTTCCATCTGTGATGCGCGGTTTTATAAACCATAAAACAGTGGCCGGGAAGTAAAATAAATGTTTTCATTTATTCAAAGACCTTTACCAACCTGAAACATCTGGAAGTAAAGCCCAGAGGAATCTTATACACTTTCCTGGTTAAAAAACAAAGGTATGAACATACTGAAGAGAGAGAAGACTATGCTTGAAATAAAATCAAAATTTATGTAAAATCAAAATTTTTTTATTGTTTTTATTATTTTTTTTATTTATTTTTTTACTTGAGACTTGTTGGTAAACTTACTACATTATTTTTTACGGGAAAAATATTAAGGGAAAGGAAGAAGTAGCATTTAACTTGCGTTTTTGGTGTCTAAAGGGGCTCAATAATTTTTAGGGGGCTTTTTTCACCCCACGAGCTTTTTGTGTCCTTTTAGGGACCCTTTTAGGGACCCACAAAACGGATCTAAAAATTGCCAGTTTTTATTAAATGGCTTTAAATGGAAAAAAGCCATCGCCGTTCCCACGGGAGATCAGAAAATGCCTTTTTGGGGGCTCTCCCACTGCGTTTTTTTCGGATCCGCTTTAAAAAATTTGACAGTAAATTTCTCTTCTTTCCCTACGCAAGTGAAAGCCCATGGGAAATAATGGAGTGCGTTTTTGGGCACCTGTCCAAAACGCTCCACAATGGGGCTACGTATTGCCGGCTGAAACGCATCCGAAAAGCGCAGTTCAAAAAGCTGATGGATCGGAGGGTGAACCGTGGTTGCAGGGGAATGGCGCTGGATCGGGGGTGACAGGGGCGGGGGGCTGTGGATCGGGGGGTGAGCGGCTACAGGGCGTGGACGGCGGGTGACGAGGCTGCAGGGTTTTGGGGATCGGCGGGTGAGCGAGGCGCGTACGTGGATGGGCTGGTGAGCGAGGCGCAGGGCTGTGGATGGGCGGGTGAGCGAGCCGGGGCGTGGACGGCGGGTGAGCGAGGCGCAGGCTGTGGATCGTAAAAGGCTGCTGAGGAAAAAGTGAATGGCGCTTCTGGGGAGAAGTAAAGGGCTTTTCTGGGAGAAAGTAAAGGGGCTGCTGCTGGGGAAAAGTGGAAGGGCTGCTGAGGAGATCGTGAATGGGCTGCCTGGGAAAAGTGATGGGATGCTGCGAAAAAATGAAGGGCGCTGAGGAGACGGGATGGGCCCGGCGGGCGGGAAAAAAGTGAAGGGGGCCGCTAGGGAAAAGGAATGGCCGCTGAGGAGAAAGTGAAGGGGCCTGAGAAAGATCGTGGGGGTTGCTGGGGAAAATTGTGAATGGCTCCGGGGGAGAAAGGAATGGGCTTTTTTCGAGGAAAAGGGGGAATGAGCTGCTGCGAGGAGATTGGAGTGGGGCTGCTGCTGAGGAGATTGGAGGGGGCTGCTGCTGGGGAGACGTGAGTGGGGTTTATTGCTGAGGAGACGGGATGGGCTGCGCTGGGGAGATCGGAGGGGGCCTGCTGGAGATCGTGAGTGGGGCTCTGCTGAGGAGATCGTGGAGGGGGTTGCCGCTGACTAATCGGGATGGGCTGCCGCTGGGAGATCGGAGGGGGCTGCCGGGGGGGGAAAAAAGTGATTTGGGCTGCCGCGGGGGGAGAAACGATGGCTGCCGGGGGGGAAGACGTAGTGGGGCTCTCCCGGAGGAGAGACAGAGAGAGAGAGAATCCAAAAAGCGATCCGAAAATGCAACACAAAAAGCATAGAATAGGGGCCAAAAAAATATCACATCTGGGGTTTTTCGGACCTTTTTCCCCGGATGCAGTTTTCCCTTTCCTTAAAAACGGATCCGAAAAAAAGGATCCAAAACATTGGTGAACAACCCCTTTATAGTACATAAACACCAATTTAATTAAATTGCACAGATAGTAGAAGGGTTTTGTTACGTTTTTACATTGGGGTTTCAGAGTTTTTCAAGATGCAACTCAGTAAGTAATCATACAGTGGTACAGAAATTTTCAACTCCTTTAAATTTTTTCACTCTTTCTTTCATTGCACCTTTGGGTATGATCCAAAAAGTTAATTTTTTTGCTCAAAATGTAGATTCTGCACCCCTTTTTAAAAGGAAAAACAACAGAAATGTAATATTTTAGCAAATTTTTTTAAAAAAAAAAAAAATGAAATACACACTTAATATTCAGACCCTTTTGCTTAATATTGAGTAAACACCTTTTAGCTACTACACCCATGAGTCTTCTTGAAATGATGAACAATTTTTTCACACCTGATTGGGGAGCATCTCCCCTTTTTTCCTTCAGATTTTTTTCTAGTTCCTTCAGGTTGGATGGTAAACCCTTTGGGTGGCACCATTTCAAGTCTCTCTGGAATGCCTTTTTGGGTTTGGGTCAGGGATCGGGCGAGGCCAATCAAAAATGGTTACAGAGTTTTTCTGAAGCCACTGCTTTGTTTTTTAGCGTGTGCTTAGGTCTTGTCTTTTTGGGAAGAAAAAACCTTCACCCCCGTCTGGGGCCCAAGCACTCAAAAGTTTTCTCCGGGAATATTCTGTACTTGGCCATTTTCATCTTTACTTTCAATTGCAACCATCACCCATTCTGCCCCCTGCAACTGAAAAATACCCCCAACAATTTTGCCACCACCATGTTTCACTTTTGGGGAATGTATTTTCAGGTGATGACATGCCTGGTTTTCCCCCACACAACCCCTTACAAATTAACACCAAAAATTAAATTTCTTCATCCATCAACCAGAAATCTATTACTCCTATCTGTGGGGGCCCTTTTAGTGTTTTTTTTTCAAACTGTAGCAGGCTTCCATATGTCTTGCACTGGGGAAAGGGGCTTCCGTGGGCACACTTTTCCATAAACCCAAAACTAGTGGAGGGCTGCTGATAGTTACTTTGTGGAACTTTCTCCCCCTCTCCCTATGCATCTCTGGAGCCAGGCACATGATCTTTAGGTTTTCTTTTTCCTCTCTCACCAAAGGGTCTTCCCCCGATTGTTTAGTTTGGCTGGGTGGCCAGGTCGAGGAAAAGTTGTGCATCTCAAAAGCTTCCATTTTAGGATTTGAAGACCACTGTCTCTTAGGAACCTTGATCGCGAAATTCTTTTTTTAAAACCTGGCCAATCTGTGCTTCCCCAAGTTCTGTCTCACCCCTTTAGTATTCTTTAACCCATGATTCTCATTTGCGGACATACGTGAGCTGTGAGATCTTATAAAGAGGTGTTGCCTTTTCCCAATCAAAGGGCCCAAACAGTTTAATTAAACACAGCTGACTCCAATAAAGGAAGAACCTCTCAAGGGATCAGAAGGGAAAAGGGCAGCATATAAAAATATGAGTGTCACAAAAAGGGTCTGAATACTTAGATCATGTATATTTCAATTTTCTTGTTCAATAAATTTGCAAAAATATCACACTTCGGGTTTTTTTTTCTTTTCAATGGTGTGTGGGGTGTACATCAATGAGCCAAAAAAAGAACTTTTTGGGTCTACTAAAAAGGGTGCAATAAAAGAAAGAGTGAAAAATGTAAAGGGATCGAATACTTTCTATACCCACTGTATATAAAAGGACACACGTTGAATTACAAATTAAAGGGGATGTATCCTTCTTTAGTTTGCTTTTTCATACTGCCTCCAAAATTTTCAACTCAAAATGCGGGGTGTTTCTTCCCCCCCCACGGGGGGATACACCCCCCCTTCACTGTTCATGCTGGCTCCCGAGACTTCCCCCCCCCCCCCTCCTGATCCACATGTCATGGGTTCCTCCCTATCAGTCTTATTTTGTAAGAGCTGTATACATACCCGGCTATATTCAATCTAACTGACCCAAAATCCCCTCTCCTTTTACAGCTGGAGATTTGTTACAGTTAAATCCAGCTTTCTTGAATGGGACAGATCTCCCTTCTATGCGGAGAGTTAGGCACCGAGACACAACGTTATTTTTCCCGATTTTAAATCTCTGCAGTTTTTTTCTGCTAGGTGTGCAGAGAGAAAATTTCTACGGCCACCACAATTGTGCTGATTCCATTGGAAAGCCCTGGCAGTTTATTCTGTTTTTTCTGGCATGCAGAATGAAAATGTGCCCCCCCTTACTCTGAGTGAGAAGACAGAATGCCGCTCCTGTGAAAACGACCGTAAATGAGCTTCTCAGCAAGTGAAATGCAAATGAGGAGGGATCCCACCAGCACTGGGGTTCATGTAAACAGAAAAAGAAGATAAGGAATATGTAATACAAGACAGCTTTGCTAATGACTCCAATTGCAAAGTTGCTTGTTTTCACTGTCCCCCCTTATTCTGAAGACCCTTTAATGAAAAGATAAAAACCCCCTTTTAAATTCTGTTAAATCTCACTCAAAAGTACTTTCAATTTTAAATTTTTTTCATGTTACCACTTCCCAGCTTTAAGTCCTAATAGAAAACTAGATATTTTTTTTAGATGATTTTAACTTTTAGAAAATTATTCACATGTTCACAGAGGCTCTATTCAAGCCTGGGTTACAGATCCCGTACTTTTTAAGGAAAAAAAAAAGCAGCCTAGTGGGCCAAAGAAAAAATTTTGTGCTTCCAAAAATTTGGGTCCAAGTCAAATTATACCCAAAACTGAGGTTTTAAATTTGGGTGAAATAAATTTTCCCTGGCAAAAATTCAAGAAATATTACCTGGGGCTTTTATCCCACAATGCTGTCCCTTCCTCTAAAATTTTACTACAGCTCTAAAACCCCAAAAAATAGCAGACAGGGGGGAGTAAAGGTTCCTAAACCCCCCTTGGCATACAAATCTCCCCCGGGCATCTCAACAACAACAAACAAAAACTGTCAGAAAAGACACACGGCAGCTGTAAAGTGTGGTACTATAATCAGGATGGTCACTAAACAGCAAGCAGGGGGATATAACCGTTCACATCCCCCCTGATCTGTTTTATTTGTATTGTCAAAAACTCCACAGACACATCATGATTATAGAACAACTTCACTGCGTCACATCATACTGACCACAGATCACCTCACCTCTGCTCTCCTCAATCGTTAGAAGCGGAGGGGGCAGGCCACACAGGGTTAATCCAGGCACACTGCACATAGACACAGATCCAGGAGTAAGCCCCCCCCCTCCCTCACCTACAGAACATCACAAGTGCCTCAACTGTGCAGGGGGGGCTCTGTCTCTGACCGTATTGAGAAGCTGATGATCACCCACTGCGCCAGTGAGAAAAAATCTACAGGTCTTGGCTATATGATTTTAGGGGCTGATCACTCCTACTACCGGGAAACTAAAATAGTAGGGAATTTGTAGTGAACAATATTGCAAAGCCTTGTTTTTTTTAAAAATCTTTTTAAATTAAAACCCAATCACTTTTGCGAGACAATCCTTTTAAACTTTTCTACATCTTATAACAAACAGAAGCCCCTAGCATTTCCTCCAAAGAAATTTTAAGGTACCTCCAGTAAACACAATATATTATATACTTTTGTAGTCCAAAGTTAAGCATTCTGCACCAGGTTTTTTTTCTTTTTTCCCAAAAACTTAGTGTCCCCGGAGCTATCCCGGGGGGGCCTCCGCAAGTGGTGGTAAAAGCCACGCAGCAGTGGGGTCTAAGGGGGCCTCCCCTTTCGCCAGACCCCCCAAATTCCGGTTGGACTTTTGCGGGGGGTACTCCCGGTTGGGTTCCCCCTGACTAAATGCTTGGGTGGCGCCAGGGACAGTGTGGGACGAAATGGCGGGGGAAGTAGTCGGGGACAGGCGAAAAATCAGGGCAACAGAAGTCAACGCAGTCAAGGAAAACGCAAGAGGTTGGTACACGGAGTAAATTGAATACGCAAAAACTCTCATCTACAACACCAAAGAACACTAAGGGGGACATGTATAATCTCGCCGGGTCGGGCCGGCCGCTTCGCCTGAATTCTAGGAAAAGCTGCGCCTGTTTTGTCGGGGGGGGGCGCGCTCAACATACCATGTAAAGTCCCCCGCCCCTCCCCATTTTTTTGGGGGCGCAGTAGGGGATTAGGCCTGGGGGGCCTGCGCCAAAGTTTCGCCCCCGGGAGGTAGTGCCCCTCATACATCGGTGTAAAGTCCGCCTCGCCTGTGGGGGGGCGCAGTGCGGGACTTAGGCGCAGAAGGGACTGGCCCGAAAATCTTTTCCCGTTGGAACAGGATGAAAACACGAGAAATCTTCAACAGTCCGTGGGGAGATAAATCAATAATCGCCGTTAAAAAGGGCGTTAAACATTCTCAGAAAAAGAGCTGAAACCTAAAAAATACATAAAACAAAATCATTTTCCCAATATCTAGAATAGCGAAATAAAAAAAATTGGATTTTGAAATTGCCGGGGAAATACAGTAATTAAAATTTCTGAAAGCTATTTCCCCTTGGTCCAGAAACCGGCCAATCAAATAGGGCGACATGAAACCAAAAAACCCTAAAAAGAACATTGCCAATCAGAATCAAAGGCGGGACAGTTAAAAATACAAAAAAATGCTAAAAAGAGCTGTTTGGGCTGACTAGCGGGGTTTGGGCTACCCGGGGCCAATCAGAAAGGGGGAGCGACAGGGACCCATTAAGCTTAGGGACAAGTTTAAACCAATAAAAATCAAAGGGGGACAGTTCAAAATACAGTAAAAAGGCAAAAAGAGCTATTGGTTAAGCAGGGGGGGCTCATCCAGCTTAGCCAAATCAGAGTGCGACTACTTTCTCATAGAGTTCCATGGGGAAAAAAATTCAGAGCGAGCTCTGTGAGCTAATTTAAAAGAGTGCGGTTATTTGGACCAAGGGGGAGAGCGAGCGACCTTTTCTTGGGGTTTTCTAATGCAAATCTGAAATAAAACTGAAACTGGCCGAAATAAAATGATAAGACTACAGAATTGTTCCGATGTGTAATAAAATAATAATAATATGGGTAAAGAAAAAAAAATATTAATTCAAAAAAAATCATTTTTATTTCTTTATTTTCTTACACCAATACTATTGATCCTTTGGGCTAACGAAAAAAAGAATAAACGATTTATGATTAATATTTTTTTTTTTTACCCCCATATTTAATTCTTTTTTATATACACACGGGACAACTTCGTAGTTTATCATTTGATTTCGGCCATGACATTTTTATTTCAATTGCATTAGAAAACCCATAGGACGTCGCTCCCCCCTCTCCCTTTGGTCCAAATAACCGCGCCTTTTTTAACTTACCCCAACACAGGTCGTTCTAAATTTTCTTTTCCCCCTAAAATTTGAGAAAGTACTCGCGCTCTGATTGGCTAAGCTGGACGAGCCCCCTTAGATCAACCAATCCTCTTTTCTCCTTTTTACTGTATTTGAACTTCCCGCCTTGAAAATTTTGGGTCAATATTTCTCCAATTTTAAAGGGGTCCCTTTTTAAGAGGGGCGAATTTCCTGAAATTCGTTTCGTTCCTTCGCCGAATTCCGGCAAAAAATAACTTTGTTCCGAATTATTTGGGGCACGAATCACGTTAAAAAACAGCTTTTTCCCGCTGCACGAGCCTGCAGGGTGCTGTAAACGTTGTGCCATGCTTAAATATGCAGAGGGAGTTTTGGTTTGGTCTTTATACAATGTTGTTTTTAGTATGACACCACATGACTGCCACCCTCTTTGAACGCTTCACTATAAAATTCCCTGGGCACTTAAAGGGGAAAACTGCCAAAAAACTAAGAGGAAGTAGCCGAAAAAATCTGCAGCGACAGCTGGAAAAAAAAAAACTGAGGCTCAGGTGGGAACATCAGTGACAGAGTGTGGGTGACGGGGGCAGCCACACCAAAGAGGTCAGGAGGGCACAATGACACATGTGTAGGTGACGGGAGCACCCCAGATGAGTCAGACGTGGGGACAATGACATTTTGGAGTGGGAAAAACAGGATAAGCCAGAGATTGGGACAAGACACAGTGTTAATTACGGCAGCAGCCAAGCAGCAGCAAAGGTCAAAAGTGGCACAATGACACAGTGTGTAGGTCCGGCACAGCCAGCAGCACATGAGGTCAAGAGTGGGCACAATGACACGTGTGGAGGTCACGGCAGCACCACAGCACAAAAAGAGGTCAACATGGGCAAACAATCTGGAGGGGGCAAAAACAGGGGTGGGCCCAGAGTGGACAATGACCGTGTGTAGGTCACGGGAGCAGCCACAGGAAAAACATAGGTAAAAGTGCACAAAAAACACAGTGTTGGGGCACGGCAGAGCAGCAGCATGAGGCAGCCAGTGGCACAATGACATTCTGGGGTGGGAAAAAACAGGGGTAGGCCAAGAGTGGGACAATTACACAGTGTGTAAGTCCCCGCAGCAGCAGCTGAGGTCAGACAGTGGGACAATGACACAGTGTTAGGGCCAGCACAGCCACAGCAGCACATGAGGTCAGACATGGCAAAAATACACAGTTTAAGTCACGGCAGCAGCCACAGCAGCAGCATGAGGCAGACAGTGGACAATGACACAGTGTGTAGGTCACGGCAGCAGCCCCCAGCACCCAGCATGAGGTCAGACAGGGGCAAAATGACATTCTGGAGGTGGCAAAAACAGGAGTAGGCCACAGAGTGGGACAATGACACATGTGTAGTCAGGAGCAGCAGCATGGGGTCAACAGTGGCATAATAAATTCGGAGGTGGCAAAACAGGAGTAGGCCACAGAGTGGGACAATGACACAGTGTGGAGGTCACGGCCAAGCACCACAGCAGCAGCATGAGGCAGCAGGGGCACAATGAAAAAGTGTGGAGGGGGGTTTGGCAATACCATCCCTGGTAAGATGGTTTTGGCAGATGGAAAAAACTGCCCAGCAGATGTGTGGAAATCAGGCGGGTGGCGGCATCAGAATAGTGGCGAGGCAGGTAGTTTGAACCCAGACTCATTTCTCACAGTTTGGGTGAGGCGTCATGGCTGATGTAGTCTGACGCCTAAGGCATTGGTGTGTGGAAATCCTGCCGATCCACGCCTGATTCATCTTGACAAAGGTCCCGTGTCCAAAATTTTCCCGGGACAAGCGGGTTCTCCTTGGGCTAACGATGGCCCCCGCCGCACTGAACACCCGCTCTGAGCCACACTACTGGCCGGGCGGACAGCTTCTCCACTGCAAACTCGGAAAGTTGCGGCCCCACATCCAGTTTGGCTGCCCAGTAGTCCAGCGGATCTTCTAACTGGGGTGGCAGAGTGCTGTCCAAGTAGGCCACCACCTGTTGGTTCAGGGACTGCTCCAGGTCCTGCTGCTTTCTTGCTGCTGCTGGCGACTACCTCCTCACAAAGGGGGGTGAAGGAAGCTGCTCATCAGTGGACTCCAGACTTAGGTTTCTGCTGAGGAGCTGGTACTGCTCCTACCCCCACACCTTCACCCAGCAGCCGCGGCTGTAGTACTTTAGCGCTGAGGAACCCCCCGGTTCAGGGCCCGTCAGAGGAGGGACGATGCCCCACATAGGCACGGCCAACTGATTTCGGGGGATTTCCCTATAGTATTTGAGTTTGTCCTCCCTCCAATAGCTGGGAAAAGGCCCTCCCATTTTGGACCGGTAGCGAGGCCAATAGGGGGAGAGCAGAAGTCATCCCTCTGCCGGGTGCTGACTATTCGGCTGTCACTAGCCAGGCAAATAAACATGCCGCGGGCCATCGCACAAGTGACTCAGAGGGGCTCCCTGCCTCCATTTCCACTGTATACTGCCACGGTGCTTGGGGGTCATCTGCCTCTCTTCCTCATCTCCATCACCTCCTCCAGCTGCTCCTGCTCCTCCTCTTGTCACCTGGGTAGAAAATCCACTATTTCACCCGACAATGCTTCTGCTCCAAAGTCCTCCCCTCCCCCCTCCTCCTTTTGTCCCCCCGGCTCATTTGGGCCCGGGGGGC
>JAODAL010085465.1:0-10581 GCA_025379985.1 Phyllomedusa bahiana
GGAAAATAAGGGAACCACAGCCCTTCCCTTTCAGGGGTTTTTATGCCCGTAGTTTCGTTTGGTTTAGGGCCTTCTGAAACCCTTGTAGCCCCTTTCAAGTTTCCCCAATATGTTAAAATTAGATCTTTAAAGGAAATGCCAAAAAAACAAAAATTGGACTTTTGCATTAAAATTAATGCAGGGGTTTAAAGTTTTTTCCCCGTATCTTTGGGTTTTAGGTGTGAAGGGTTTACCCTTTTGGAATAAAGCAAATGGGGACCTACATGCTTAGTTCCCCCATTTTTAAAAACAGTCTTCCTTCTTTACAGATTGTTTATTTTTGTGGTTGGATTAAATGAAAAGTGTGTGGTGTGTGTTATATAAAAATAAAAATATTTTAAAAAGTAATATAAATATATATTTTATTTTTAAAATTAGAAGTAATAGTAGTAAGGCCCTGGTGTTTGCATGGTACACTTAAGGGGGTTTTTCCCCACGCTGCTTAACAAGCCACATGAGCTTCCCGACTCCCACTTCCCCCCCTCTTCCCGGGCAGGAAGTGGGTAATTTTTAAAAAAACAGTTGGGGAAAACCGTATATCAAACTCTGTATTTTCACTCTTCTAGTTTTTTACTGACAAAAAGTTTTAAAAGGAGATATAATTACAGTTTTAAAGGGGGTTTAAAACTCAAAGTAAACAAAAAATAAATGTTCTTTGGGTTTTTTAGGCCCCGTTCACCAAAGCTTAAATTTTGGGGGTGGGTTTGGAGCCATACTGGGGCGCCGTATTTTTCCTTCCCAAAACGGCTTTCCCAAACCGCCCCGTCATTACTTTTAAACCACAGTTCTCATAGAAACTGTTTGGGTTCCGTCCCTCCTCCCCGCCCTTCCGCGAATCCGCCGCAGGAAAAGGGAAAATTTACATGCACCCTTATTTACTTTCGCTTTTGCCCGTAAAAAGGCCCTTTCTATGGGGCCGGCGAGCCGCTCCCCCGCCCCGCCCCTTATTCAACCCCGGGGATCACGGCCCTTTAAAATCACACACTAAAATTCCTTTTAAAGCTGCCGCCGGCCTGGGGGGAAAGGGCACTCCTGCTGTCTGTCTGAAACAGGGAAGGGGGAGCAGGAAAAGGTAACCCCCAAAAAACCTGTGTGCCCTTTGGGGCAGAAAAAACAAACTTTTTCTCTCTGACCAAGGCAAATTTAAAAGACGAAAAAGTAAATTTGGAAAAACTCTTTCCCCCATTAGTTTAAAACTTTTAGTTTATTAACCCCCCCTTTTAAATTAAAAGTTTTCCAAAAATTTTTTGAATAGGGGAAAAAACCTGATTTTTGGGTCAAAATGATGTGCTGCATAGCACACCCCCGTTAATGGGGCTGGTTTTTTGGGGAATTTTGCCCTTTTCCCACATTCAGGGCAAATATTTGCTTTTTTGATGTTTTAAAATGGCCTAAAGCCCGGGCACCCCCACTATCCTGTTGACCAAATTTTTTTTGACAAATTTGGGGTAAACAAACTACTAAAACTATGTGTTTAAAAGGGGGGAATTTTCGAAAATTAAGGGAAACACTAAAGAAAAAACATTTAGCAAAAAGTAAACCACATTCCCGTAACATCAAGGGCGGCAAAGTAAATTTTTGTTGGGGATAATTTATCTTTTTTAAAAACCCAAAGGCCTTTTTTAAAAACAGCAAAGGGCGAAGGAAAAAAAAATTTAAGGGAAAGTTTAAAAAATCAGGGTTTTAAAAAGTGAAAAAGCTGGGAAGGGAATTTTCCCGGTAGCTTTGGGTTTTTTTGGGCTGTAAAGGGGACCCGGGGGGCCAAAAAAACCGGGGGGGGCTCCAAATTGGGTTTTTCTCTTTCCATTGAAAATAAGTCCCTTCTTTTTAAGGGGCAAATAATGGGCCCCATTGGAGCTTGAAAAAGGCAGTTATCCTTGTATACACTGCAGAAAAACTTTTACCTAGCTCAACGCAGAAATTTTATGTTTTTTCAAACATATATATGTTATTATAGATCCAAAACCAAAATATTTTTAAAAATTACTAAAGAGCCCCCTCCGAAGCTATTTTCCTCCTACCTTTTTTTGTCCCACAACAGCCTAAATGGATGTTTTGGGGTATGGCAAATCAGATAATATAAGAGAGAGGAAAAATTTGACTTATCAGTTTTCCCATAGTAAAAAGGGCCCAATTATTCTCCTGGATTTAGGTTTCTGGGAAATCCCCAGACATTGGGTTTAGGGCCCGAAGCTTTAATAACAGAAGGTAGGGCCTTTGACTTAAAGAAAGTTGATTTCCGGGTTTTTTTTTTTTTTTTTACCCCCGTGTGGGAAACCGAATATTCGACGTAATCAAAAAAATACTTCATACATTTTGTACCATAATAAAAATTAAACCCACTGCAAACCCCCTATTCTAACATAGAAAACCCCACATAATTAAACAATAAACCACAGTATGGGAAATGGTATCAGATGGTCTGGCTTTCGTTTGGGGGCCAAATGAAGGGTGGTTATGGGGTTCAGGAACCCCCTTTTCCTCTTTTAACCGGGGACAGTGTCAGTACAGTACTGGGCCTTTCTTTCCCCGCTTTCCGGGAGTTGCATGTAATTCCGACTATGGAAAGGGAAAAACCGGGAAAATCGGAAAAAAGGGGCCGTCGTATAAAGCGTCGTAAACACGAAACGACGTAACTTTGAGAAACCCTCCCTAACCCGAGGGGCTACCTGGAAATAGGGGGTTTTTCCCCCCCCCAAAGTTTTTTGTTTTTTTTAAACCCCCCTTTTTCCTTTTTTTTCAATATCTTTAAAAGCCCGCGCTTTTGTCTTTTAATAATTTTCAAAAACCTGAAAGCTTGTATACAAAGAAAAACACTGCCGCCATTCCAACAGCGAACAGGACCCAGTTTTAGCAAACTGGGTAAAAAGCGGAAAAATAGCGCAATATTTTATTTCAGTCAAACGTGTTTGTTCTGTCTGCACTTTGTCAGGTTCAAGAAATGAGTTGTTTGCTTGAAATAAAATATTGTACTAGAGGTGGTTTGCAATATTTTTCCCGTTACCGTTTTAACCAGTTTGACTGCTAAAACTGGGTTCTATTCACTGTGGGAACGGCGGCAGTGTTTTTCTACGTATATCTGTACCAACCTGATTGCAATAGGGCCTGGGGCGGAGATCACTCAACACCCAAAACCATATTTTACATTATTTTTCTGGTTTTTTTTTTTTTGACGAATTTCAGTTTTTTGGAAGTCCCATTCAATTTAACAGTACTATAATCCGCCGTTTTTCAAGTAAAGTGGCGATTGTAGAACAGTTCAAAAGGTTTTTTTTTTTTTGGGGGTTTTTTCCGGGGGGTTTTTCGATTTGAAATCCGACCTCAGAAAACGAGCGTGTAACTACTATTTCTTTTAAGGTCTTTGGGGGATATTTACAGTGTTTTTTTCCCGATTCTAAAACCAAATCGTTTAAAAGATAAAAAGTAGACTTAGCCTTAGACTTGCAGTTTCTAAGGCTAGATTTAGACTTAGGGTGTTTTGGGGAGCTTATTGTTTGTCTCTAAAAATTTTGCGATATCACCAAAGTCACCTGCAAGAAAAAAATGTAACTTTATTCCCAGTGATATGAACAAAAATAAAAATAGGAAAACCAAAATTTGATTAAAGGGGTTTTGCCACAAAGGGATTTAAAGCCGGGTTTATCCAGCTTAAAGGGGGTGAAACGCTTCCTTATTGGGCCATTCACACTGCCTTAGCTTCTCACTCTGTGAAGCGGGGGCGTTTCTTCCCCCCCCAGTTTGGTGACATACCCCCCTTCACTGCGGCCTGAGACCCCCCCCCCCCCCCCCCCCCTCCTCTCTGAGTCCACAATTTTACTGGCCCCTCTCTTGCAGTCTTATTTTTTAAGAGCTTTTAAATACCACAGGCTGCATTCAATCTAGACTAGCACGATCTCTCACACTGGAGATGTATTACAGCTTTTTAAAACACACAGATCTGCTCTATGCAGGGATTAGGCACAGGGGCAAAAATGTCATGTTTTTTTTCATTTTAAATCGCTGCATCTGTTTCTGCTGGGGGTTTGGAGACAGAAAATGCAGGGCCCCAAACCTAGTAGCAGGGATCGAACAATTGTCTATTTTCCCCGATTTTGAACCCCCAGTGTAATTGTTTTTTCGCCTTAAAAATGAAAAAGCTACCCCCTAACTCGACAGAGACCAGCTCTTGGGTCGACCCGGGGGGTTGTACAGAATTAAATGAGTCTCATAGGAAATTTTGCAAAAAAGGAGGGAAAAATGGGTTAACCCTAAATAAAACGAGTGTCGTTTTTCTGGCGGGAAATAGACTGACAGTAGCACTTGAGAAAGAGGTATTCAGCATGTGGGGAAGACGAGGAGCATTGCCACGGTTTTTGTAAGGGAGACAAGTTCCCACTAGGATCACTAAGGGAGCAGCTAAATAAAAATTGGTACAAAAAGTTAATAATGGTGAAAATGCCATTATTTAATTGCAAGCTTCCACTTCGATTTTACCTTGGGAAAAACCCCCTTTAAATTGACTCCTGTGGTTTGCTTTTCCCCTGTATCTCCTTCCATAATATTTTTAAGCATGCACAAAACCTAACTGATATTCAAGGCCAAAGTATGATAGAACAAGTGCAGAATTTTTGGGAACTGAACTTCTCTAAACCCCCCGTGCACGCAAAAAGCGGAATTCCAGTGGGTGGCAAGGAAAAAAAACAACAAGCATGCTTATAACACTGTTCATCCCTTTTTTCCTTTGTAAGGGGGGAGATAATCTTGTCGTCAAATTTTTTTTAACCCCGACAAACAAACATTGCAAACACTTAAAGCCAAGCCTAGGGTGTAGCACCAAGAGAATAGACATTCGTTCCCACAATCAGGTTTGTTCCGGGTTCCTCCACTCTTTTTGATGTCACTGTAATATTTCAAGGAGAACAGCATTTGGGGAAAATTTATTAAATAAGAGCAAGAAAATGTAAGCGTTTTCGCAGGTTAGTCGCTTCACACGTGCGCACCAGTTCTCGGGGACTTCAAAACCAATACCATCAGGCTCAATCCTTCATATTTTAAGGCCCTGAAAATACACTTTTTGGGCAACTTACCAAAACCCAATTTGCTAACCCCCCCCTTCTATACAACATTTCGTCCGACCCCACTAGAGCTCTCACAGGCATTTATCTGTTATAGATGACGTCGGTGGCAGTCACCCAATTTTTATGTAATCCACCCCATATTTTGAAACAGGCTTGTAAACTTAGCACACTTTGTCTCGCTCAGCAAACCCTTCAACAACCGTTTTTTTTTTGGGCGGGTTTTTGGGTTTTTTTTAGGTTTTTGTCACGATTTTGCCAGGTTTCCCCAGCATTTTTTTTGGGCTTTTCAAGCAGAAAAGTGACTGAGTGCAAAAAGTATTCCCATTGTGGAAAAACATGTATTTGAAGCCCCAAATTTTTCACTTTTAAGACAGTTCATGTTAAACACATAAAAATTTTGGTTTTGTTTAGGCTAAAAAAGGATTTAAAGACTCTCATTTTACATTGACACTTTACCTCGGGAAACAGTTTTCCGTGTTCCATTCGGTGTATTTTTTGGAGGCAGCTGATGCTCCTCTTTTGTATGGGCCCGGAAGTGCTTGCAGAACTTCCCGTTTTAAAAAAAAAAACAAAAGAACCTGCAAAAAAAACCCCCCTAAGGGGGGATCCTTTTCACTTTTTTTTTCTTTTGCAAAAAAACGCAACGCCCAAAACCCCCCCAAAAAACCCCAACTCACTTTTTTTGCGGTTTACATTGACTTCAATGTTAAATTTCTGTCCGAAACTGGGCAGAAAAATGAAAAATTTTCTAAAATTTTGGACGGCCGGCAAAAATCCCTCATGGGGACTGCTGCACAGAATTTGATACAAAGTCATAGGGAACAATGCTTTTCGGTTTTTAGACGGTTTCTAAAACCGAAACCATCAAAAACCGACCAAAAACCTTCCGGGAGACCCCCCAAAGATTGTAAGCTCTTGCGAAAAGAACCACCTTTGGCTCATTGTAAGACTTTTACTGAATGTTGTCTTTTTTGTCTTAATTATATCCTCTAAATTTTAAATGCTGCGGGAATTGTTGGCGCTATATAAATAAAGATTTTTTAATTAAAACCCGCTACTGTGAGGGTCAATCCCGGCATTAAAGGGGAATGTCATATCAAAAACACATAGGGGGGGGAATGCAGGGCCCCCAAAAAAATTTTCGGGGACCAACACGAAGCTCTGGGGCCCCCCTCAAACCCCGACCCCCCAATCCCATCGCCCACACCCCCAAAAAAAGCAATTGCGCCCTTGTTTTTTGGATTTAGTTTTGAGAACATGTCATTTTAATTTTGCGGGTCAGCACAAAAACAAGGCCACAAATACCATGGTCGCAATCACCACATCCTTTTCGATAAAACCAGTATAACCCAAACCAATATTTCCAAAAAACAAATACAAATACCGCAATACCGCAAGGAGTCCCTTGACAAAGCTAATACAAACGTGCTCGGGTTTGCAGCCCGTCCATTTTATCTATTGCAGGGCCAGTATTTCTACTTTTTTGTTGTTTTTGGGGTATCACTTTTTTTACATTATCATTACGTTCTTGTATTTTCATAGTTGTTCAAAATTTTTAACAGTAAAGTGATATATTTTTGGATCATGGATTGGGTTTTGGGTTATTTTTTTCGTAATGGGTGGGTTTTATTTTTTATCTGGTTTTAATGATCTAATAAAATTAAATTTTTTATTTTTTGGGGTTGGGGTGATGGTTTTTTTTTGGAGTGTTTTGGTATTTTTTTATACCATCACCATATAATTTAAATATTGCCCTTTTTTCATATAGGTGTTGTTCCGTAAAAAGATGACTTTTTTTCACGTTTTCCTTTTTTGGGGGCATACCCGGGGCGGGGTTTAAATCGGAGAAAAAAGGGTTGGGAAATATGCTGGCTCCCTTAGGGGGCTTGACCATACAGAGTCATCAATTGAGCTGCCATTACCCCCCGGTTCACAGGGGCTTATTAAAAGCCGTATTGCGACCGGGAATTGCGCCGAAATTCCCCGGCTTAAATAAGGGCGGTTTTTGGCCCGGGCCCTCCCCCCGGCCCATAGATTTACATTATCCACGGCGAGTATTTAGCGCCTGGTAAAATTTGTGCAGGTCACTTTCCCCTCCCCGCCCGGGGCGGACCCGAGCAGGGAGGAGCGACGGAATCCACTGTTCTCTATGGAGCCGGGAAATTTTCCGAAAAAATTCCGAACGGGATTGGAGCCGACTAAAGCGAAACCCGGGCGCGCAGTACGCCCCAAACCCGACAAATAAGCCGGTGAACGGGGCTTACATTTTTTTACAGTTTTTGTAATGGGGAGCTAGCGGAGCAAAATGTAAACAGAGCATGAATCGACAAACCCCGGAGAGTGCACGCAAACAAAATGCTGGTTTTGTGCATACGTTCCACGATCACAATGTATTGATTTTCAAGCTTGGGTTTAGTACAGAGACATTATTTATTTAGGGAAGCGTCAAGTACTGAATTGGAACATTCTGAGGCTGAGGTTTTGATGAAAAAGGGCATCAGTCATTTAAAATCAAAGCAAAATATACCTTTTTTCCCCTTCAAAATTATTCGCTAAAACGTATCGGGAGTCTCTCTAGGCCTTGGCAGCCATAATCCCAAAGCAAACCTGCTTCTCCAGTCTTCACATCGGACCATTCTTCATACGGCCCTTTTCCCAAATTGAAATCTAGAATAGTAAGGTGTTTTTTTTTTTATGTTTTCTAGCAAATTTTTTTCCTTTCCTTTTTAAGGGTTTACTCAAATGCAAACCATTACAAACTGTGGAGTTCCCTGTATCTAGGCATTTTTCAGCATTCTTCTAACATGCTGGCTCCTACCAGTTATGGGATTTTCAGTTATTCATTTTATAACCTTTTTGTCCGAAAGTGGAGAAGTTTTTGTTGTTTTTTGTTTTTCTACATTATCAAGATACAATGGGGGGTAGGGGGGTTTATGCACTTGGATCCCAAAGTCATAGCCAATGGTGACTACAAGATCAAGCACTGCTTTTATTTATTCTGTTAAATTTTTTTATTTCCCATTCCCTCCACACGCGTACAGGATTTCATTTTCACAGTGCTTCCATTGGGCCCCTAAATTCCCAGTTAATTCCCCTGATGTTTTTGGGACGGGGGGAAAACCCAACCCAGAAAAAACCATAAAAACCCCGGGGAAGGGCTTCCAAACTCCTTGCAGATTTTTGTTTTCAGGGGGGAATTTTAACCGAGGACCTCGCCTTAAAGAAAACTTTTCCAATTACTGAGCCCTGTTTGTTTTGGTACAATCCCATAAATTCAATAAACCCATGAAAAAGGCTGCAGCCAACGCTCATTTTCAATTTCCACACTAAGGTACATTCCACAGGGCAGACCCTGCTCAGATTTATCTAAAAAATTTCTTGAATTTCACAGCAGATCGCCCTGGGGTAAAAATGTTCACGGGGCTGTTTTGGACACAAATCTGAGGGGTTTATTTAAAAGGGGTTGCTAAACTACATTTTTTTTTATTTTAAAGATCTTGTAAAAACAATCACTTTGAAAAAGTCCCCTTAACAGTTCCTACCTATTCGAGATATCAATTTCTCAAGGGGCTGCATCGCTCTCGGGGTCGCAAAAGCTACAGACCTTTCCTACCCTCCTATAGGCTCCAGCACTGGTTGCTATAGCTCAGACCTGGCTTCTACGCAGCTAGTAAAGCCGGGAAAACACGCCCCCTAATTTCAAAAAAAAACCTAAAAACGGGACTGAGGGAATAATCAAGTAGTGAACACCCCCTTTAACACTGAATCCTACTTTGATGAACCATTAATCCTATAGTTCACATACATTAGCCTGACATTATGATATACTAAAAATGGTAGCCGATTACATAAAAGTTACCAGCTGTTTTGAAAATGTAGTATAAAAATCAAGTACACTAAATGTGCATAACTTTAATTAGAGTTCTCGGGGACATTTTCCCCCACGGCACGGGGTTTTCACCCGGTTTTTACAGACGGTCTGCCCCGGTGACAACTTTAACATTACCTTAATGGAAAAGGGGCGGAGGGTTTTTTTTAGACCACCGCGGTCCAAAAAACATAAAAACCATGTTCACCCTTCACCTAAAAATTGAACATGCCCAAAGGGGGAAGTGGGGGTCTTTTCTCCCAAACAGTGAAAAAGCCGTCCCCCTGCGTCCGGGTCCACATCGCAAAACAAGCAAACACTGGTCAATAATCCGCCGGTAATTGCCCACTGCCATGGGACGAGCCTTTTAGGCCCTTTCACCTGCGTCGGAAGCAGTTTTTGGGTGGAAACAATAGTGTTCAGCAAAAAACTGAAACCGGTGGAACTAACGGACCACTTGAAAACCAGGAAACTGGGGGTATTATCATTGTGAACCTGGCAGAGCGGCGTGTTTTTCCATTAATAACAAACCCAATTTTTCTGTTGTGAACATGCCCGTATCCTCCCTAAGATTTTTTTCTTAGTTTTTCCAGGGCTGTGGATTTTGGAAAACCAAAGCTCCGATCCTCAATTTTCCTGACACCGGCTCCCGACCCCTCATACGGGCATTTTTTAAGTGATAATTTTACTGTTTAAAATGGTAACATCAGGTTTGTTTATCACCTTTATGGATACAATAATCAAGCAAAATTTTTAGTAAAAATACACTGACAAGTAAAATGGAACAAGTTTTTTTGATTTTCAGGCTCCACATCTCACCATTCATTTTACAGTTTTAAACACAGACTCCCATCATTTTTTTTAAAACAATCATCTTGCCTACTTTTACATAATTATTTAGTATTTTGCATCGCTTTTTCTGCAGATTTTTTGCCATGTAACTGCATTGTTTTCTGTTTTGCTCCTAAAAAAAACAAATTTTGGCCTTCAGCACGGGCCCGAATCCTTCTGGGGGTCTGGATCAATTCAAGCTGTCTTGACCAAAACTGATCCCATGCTTTTACTGTTCCCAAGTTTGGAAAGACTTAAAGTTTGTGAATACAGATTTTTTTCAAATCTACCCACAAGTATTGTTGGGTTGGTCTGGGGACTCTGGAGGGGCCAACACACAACTCTACCTCCTTCTCCAACCTTTAGGGCTCTTCAGGTCGTTGTCCTGTGGGGAAAACTGTCGCCTTTTCATACCCATAGTACCGAGTGATAAGTAACTCATTTTTGTAGGACCCTCACAAGAGCCAGCATTGAGGTCACCATCGTCCTGGTCAAGTTCCCAAAATCTTTTTGGCTGTGACCTCTCCCCATATCCTCAGGCTCCCCCACCGAACCACAGTCTTCCATTTTCCGACCATAGCCTCTTTTTTCCCCTTGATTTTTCAACCCATTTGCCCCCACACAGCCCGGTTTCGACTTTCATCTCATCTTCAAATAACCTTTTCCAAATTAAAATTTTTTCAAATTTTTTTTTAAAAACTCGTCGACTCTTTAAAAAAAAATTGAAAGTTTTGGCTTTTTCCCCTTTTTTTTGGCCCTCATTCCGACCTGTGTAATACGCCCGGT
>JAODAL010085466.1:0-10579 GCA_025379985.1 Phyllomedusa bahiana
CAATTTAAATTTGGGTTTTTTTCACTTTGGCGCAGGCCATTTTTGTTCAAACACCCATCTTGTACTTATATTACGATACCGAAATTTGCTAGTAATTGCTGTTGTATTTCATAGGTGCAAAAAACACCTTTTATTATCCGTAAACAATTTAATTAGGTGTTTTTCACTTTGGCACATGCCATTTTTGTTCAAAGACCCACCTTGTACTTACATTAGGATACAGAAATTTGCTAGTAATTGCTGTTGTATTTCATAGGTGCAAAAAACACCTTTTTTATCCGTATACAATTTAATTAGGTGTTTTTCACTTTGGCGCCTGCCATTTTTGTTCAAAGACCCACCTTGTACTTACATTAGGATACAGAAATTTTCTAGTAACTGCTGTTGTATTTCATTGGTGCAAAACCCACCTTTTATTATCCGTACACAATTTAATTAGGTGTTTTTCACTTTGGCGCAGGCCATTTTTTTTCAAAGACCCACCTTGTACTTACATTAGGATACAGAAATTTGCTAGTAATTGCTGTTGTATTTCATAGGTGCAAAAACCACCTTTTATTATCCGTACACAATTTAATTAGGTGTTTTTCACTTTGGCGCAGGCCATTTTTGTTCAAAGACCCATTTTGTACTTATATTACAATACCGAAATTTGCTAGCAATTGCTGTTGTCTTTCTTTGGTGCAAAAACCACCTTTTATTATCTGTATAACATTTAAATAGCTGTATTGCACTTTGGTTCACCCCAGTTTTTTTCAAAAACCCACCTTCTACTTAAATTTGGATACAGAAATTTCTTAGTTACTGTTGGTGTATTTCATTGGTGCAAAAAACACCGTTTGTTATCCGTATAACTTTTAAATAGCTGTATTGCACGTGGTGCAGCCCTAGTTTTTTCAAATAGCCAAGTTGTACGACAATTCTGATAGAAAAATTTTCTAGCAACTGTTCTCGTTTGTCATTGCTGCAAAAATCGCAATTTCTCATCCCTGTAACTTCTGAATAGTTTTATTGCGCTCGGTGAATCTCAGTTTGGCGCAGATAGCGCACTTGTATGATATTTTGTTGAAAATTATCAATTCCTAGTCCTACTGGGCAGTTGTAAATCCCTGGGACTGAAGGAAGAACACTGTTGATTTTGTCTTACGGTTCTTCCACCAGACCGCATTTCACAGGTATTTGCTATAAACAATTGAGTTTCTAATCCTAGTTGGCTGTAGGATATTAGAGGGATTTAAGAATAGCTGTGATTTGCCGTCTTTCAATAAGAGACTGTCAAAAACTCTTCCATACTTTCTTAAATTTTTATCTTTCTGAACATGGAGCGAAATGTAGGTGGTAAGCGTACAAAGAGGGGTGTAGGACATGGAGGTAGAGTTACGAGAGAAGGTTCGCCTTCCAGTGCTGGCGACAACACGCAAGCCAGAGGATCGTCAGTTGCAGGAACGTCAGGCCTGTCATCGCTGGGTCAGGGCCCTGTGAATCTCAGTAACGAACAGCGTCGCCAATCTGTTCTTCAGTGATTAATGCAACCTGCATGCTGCGGTCCAGGACAGGGATAGTCAATGTCCCGTTCAACTGAAATGGTGGTTGAAAGACTCCTTTTTCCGGCACTTTTTAATCTGCGGGTCAGACAGGTTTTGGGTCATGCTGCGGTCCAGGACAGGCATAGTCAATGTCCAGTTCAACTAAAATGGTGGTTCAAAGATTCCTTTTTCCGGCACTTTTTAATCTGTGGGTCATGCAGGTTTGAGGGTCATGCTGTGGCCCAGGACAGGTATAGTCAATGTCCAGTTCAACTAAAATGGTGGTTGAAAGACTCCTTTTTCCGGCACTTTTTAATCTGTGGGTCATGTAGATTTAAGGGTCATGCTGCGGTCCAGGACAGGGATAGTCTATGTCCAGTTTAACTAAAATGGTGGTTGAGACTCCTTTTTCTGGCACTTTTTAATCTGTGGGTCAGACAGGTTTTGGGGTCATGCTGCGGTCAAGGACAGGCCTAGTCAATGTCCATGAAACTAAAATGGTGGTTTAAAGACTTCTTTTTCCGGGACTTTTTTAATCTGTGGGGCCCTACAGGTTTGAGGGTCATGCTGCGGTACAGAACATGTATAGTAAATGTCCAGTTCAACTAAAATGGTGGTTGAAAGACTCTTTTTTCTGGCACTTTTTAATCTGTGGGTCAGACAGGTTTTGGGGTCATGCTGCGGTCCAGGACAGGCATAGTCAATGTCCAGTTCAACTAAAATGGTGGTTCAAAGACTCCCTTTTTCCGGCACTTTTTAATCTGTGGGTCATACAGGTTTGAGGGTCATGCTGCGGTACAGGACATATATAGTCAATGTCCTGTTCAACAAAAAAGGTGGTTGAAAGACTCCTTTTTTCCCCGCACTTTTTAATCTGTGGGTTTATGCAGGTTTTAAGGGTCATGCTGTGGCCCAGGACAGGTATAGTCAATTTTCCAGTTCAACTAAAATTGGTTGAAAGACTCCTTTTTTCCGGCAGGTTTTAAAGCTGGGGGTCATGCAGGGTTGGGGCTCATGCTGTGGCCCAGGACAGGCCAATGTCCAGTTCAACTCGAATGGTGGTTGAAAGACTCCGTTGTCCAGCACTTTTTAATCGGGGGGTCATGCGGGTTTCGGGGCTCATGCTGTGGTCAGGAAATGGTAATAATGTCCATTTCAAGTAAAAGATTGTTCAAATAAACTGCCTTCTGGCACTTTTTAATTTGTGGGCATCAGGTTTAAGGCCCCCCTTCACCCCTTTATTTCCCGAGGGTTTGGGCCCCAAAATTCCGCGCCGATTTGCGTTTCAATACGGCGCCAATCCCGGAGTCATTAGGGGAAATCCACTGCTCTCATAGAGAACAGGGGTTTCCCCGGTCCTCCTCCCTGCTGGGCAAATCCCCGCGGGGGGAGAAAGTACATCACATTTTTTACCCGGACGCGCCGTAAACAAGCTTGTCATGGGGCCGGGTGGGGCCGCCCCCGCCGCGCCCCGGCCCCCCCCCCGCCCCCCCCTTATTACGGGGGATTTGGCGCTCAATAGGGCCACAAACCCTCGGGAATAACCTTGAACACGGCCTAAGGGTCTGCTTGTACAAGACGGGATAGTGAATGGGCGTACTTTTTTTCTGTCTTTTATAACCCAAGTGTGTTTCCTAAAATTTGCACGTATCCATTTCACTGTTTGGGTGTTTAAATTCCCCTTTCTCCAGCCCTTTTTTGGGTGTAAGAAAAAGGGTTGTTTCCCCTCCCAAGACTTTAATGGTCATCAGCGAAAACTGTTATTACTATCGGAAAAGCTTGATAATTGACGATATCGACTACGAATCGTAACGATAGTTGATACAATCGCCCTCCTAAACAAACCCCAAAATCTTCACCTGATTTTTTCCAAGTTTGGGAATACCCCATATGTAGGTGTAAACTTCTGTTTGGGTGCATGGCAGGGAGCACTATTTAATGTTTAGAATGTAGATTTTGATGAATGGCTGTTGTGTGCCATGCCACATTTGCAAAGCTCCCTAGAAACCAGTAGAGTTGACACCTTCCAAAAGTGACCCCTGCAACCCCTAAGGTATTTATCTAGAGGCAGAAAGAGAAATTTTATTTTTGTTTAGTTTTTTTTTATCCAATTTGTAATGGGGTACTAAAGTAAATGGTACACTGAAAAATTAAAAAGGGCAAAAATAAAAGTAAATACATATAAAAGAGTGTTAACATTATCTGAAGAGGTGTGGTAAATTTTAAAGCAATTTTTCATAAAAAGGCCAGGTTTTGAGGTGCATATGTCACATTAAAAAATATCTTTTCTAGGATGGGGGAATTTCCAAAAAATTTTTCGGTCCCCCTTCGCCGAATTTTTTCCCACAAAATTCGTTTCGTTCCGAATTACTTCGGCAAAGAAAATCGCGTTAAAAAAGGGGCTATTTCCAGCTGCACAACCCTCAGGGGGCTGAGAACTTTTGCCATGCTTAAAAGCAGAGGGAGTTGGGTTTTGGGTTTTCATACAATTTGTGTTTTAGTATGACACGAGATGACGCCGCCGCTCTTTGAATCCCTTTACTATAAAATTCCCTGGGGACTTAAGAGGGCAAAACGACCAAAAAACTCAAGCGGAATGTAGCCGATAAAGTCAGCCAGCAAAGCTGGAAAAAAAAAAAACGAGAGCTCAGGTGGCAACTTAGTGACAGAGTGTGGGGGGACGGGGCACCACAGCAGCATGAGTAGGCAGGGCACAATTACATTCTGGGTGGCAAAACACGAGGAAGCCACCGGGTCACTGACTGAAGCGGGGTCTGGCGGCACAGATGAGGTCGGCAGTGCCAATGACATCGGGAGGTGGCAAAACAGGGGAAGCCACAAGGGGCACAATGACTAGAGCGGAGGTCACGGCGGCAGCAGCATGATTTTCAGGCAGTGGCACAAAAACAGTGGGGAGAAATGGCACGCCACAGCAGCACATGAGGTCAAAGGGGCACAATGACACAGTGGGGAGTCAGGGGCAACAGAAACAGCAGCACCAGAGGTCATAAGGGGAAAACAATACAAGTGTTAGGGGGTGGCGTACCACCCGGGAAAAGATGGTGGGGCAGATGGAAAACTGTCACAGATGTGTGGCATGGGTGGGGGGGCATCAGAATAGGGCGAGGCAGGTATTTAAAACCCAGACTGCGCCTAAGGCATTGGGTGTGTGAAAATCCGGGCCGATCCACGCCTATTCATCTTGACAAAGGTCTCTTTCCACATTTCCCGTGGACAAAGGGGGTTTCCCCTTTGTGGTAACGATGACCCCCCCGCACTAACACCCGCTCGATGCCACACTACGGCCGGGGGACAGCTTCTCCACGCAAACTGGGAAATTTGGGGCCCCACATCCAGTTTGCCTCCCATATCCAGCGGATCTTCTAACTGGGTGGCGAGTGCTTTTCCAAGTAGGCCACAACCTTTGGTTCAGGACGCTCCATTTCCCTGCTGCTGCGGCGACTACCCTCCTCACTAGCGGTGAAGGAAGCTGCCCCTCAGTGACTCCGACTTAGGTTACGCTGATGGAGCGGGACGCCCACCCCCCCACCTTCCCCCAGCACCCGCGGCAGTATACGTGAGCGCTAGGAACCCCCCTTCAACCTGCAGGGGAGGGACATCCGCACATGGGCAGCGGCCAACTGATTAGGGGGTTTTTCCCAAAGTATTTATTTTTTGTCCCCCCCTCTCAATACGGGGAAAAAGGCTCCCATTTTGGACCTAGCGAGGGTCCAATGGGGTTGGAGAGCCAAAGCATCCCCGCTGGATCTGACTATTCGCTGTCACTACCAGGCAATAACATGCTGCGCATCGCACAAGTGAGTCCGGGGCTCCCTCCTCCATTTCCACTGTATACTGCCACAGTGCGGGGGGTCATCGCCCGTCTTCCCATCCCATCCACCTCCTCCAGCTCTCCTGCCCCCCTCTCTTGTCACGGGGTAAAAAAATCCACTCATTTCCCCAGACAATGCTTCTGCTCCAATGCCTCCCCCCTCCCCTCCTCCATTCAGTCCCCCCCGACCATGGGGGCCACGAGATGTAGTCCCACATCCCATCCCCTGCCCAGACAGATTTTCAGCATCGTTCCAGGACATAAGCATGGGAATGACTTTTATTCATCCCGTACCCCCTGGGACGACAAATAACGGCCTCCCCAAGGGCCTAAACAAAGGGCAGGTGTCACCATGACGCCACGGGCTAAAACATAAAAGTTACACAGGGGAGTACTTCTGTCTCCGGGATCATCAAAAAACGTTAATGGCCTTTCTCGTTAAAACAACGGCCCAACATTGCGGGCGGGAATTTCCAGGGGGTGGAAACACGCATATCAGGGTTTTGGGGGAGGCCGTTCTCCGCTGCAACTCGAGGAGGTGTTCCTGGTTTTGTACGAAGGGATAAAGTGCATGCACAGTTTCCTCCATTTTCAAATGTTCTGAAGATGGGTGGAAGACTTCAGGAACCCTTTTTTTAAAACCAATTGAACACTCGCCATGCAGGGCGCATGGACCATCCCCCCCGGGTGCGCGCGGACACCAGTTCCTCCCATTGTCCGTCCATGGTTCCGATTTGCATTTGGCGTGGAGAAAGCCACACATCGATTTCTTGCTGCATGACGGGGACAGTTCCTCCCCTGGTATTCTTTTCGCCAGGCAAGCTAGGTGTAGAACTGCGTGACACCGCTGTGCCCCTACACATTGGTAGATGGAGCTACTTGTGGAGGTGAAGGTGGTGGTGGGGGGAGGGAGGCGGCATTGGCGGGGGCACATTTGACAACGTGGGGGGAAAAAAGCGGCGTCTCCTGCCCAAAGTTTTTGGTGTCCTGGCAGGAACACTTTCACCCAGTGGGCCAAAGGGACAGTACTGGCCCGACCGTAGTTACAGCTCCAGAGTCCGCCTGCCGTGTACCTTGGAACAAACCGATAACCAAGGACTGACCCCTTTCTGTTCACAATTATGAATTCGGGTATGCCTTTTTGGAAAAAAAAAAAAAGGTTTGGGAAAACTCTCCATCCGGCTCGGCACAAGCCATTAGTTCTCTGAATGGTGCAAGCCCCACCATTTGGAAAGGGAGGGACTGCAGTCCCAACAACTTGGACAGGAGCCGGTCACTGCTGCACCTTTAGGGGGTTGGGACGCATACTTTTTTGTCTCTTTAAATCGCCTCTCTGAACGACTGCGGCCCATGATACGGGGACAAGATCGGGACCGGGAGGGGGATAAAAGAAAAACAGCTGCCTTCTGCAAGGTGGTGGAGCCTTGACGGGCTAAAGGGCATGCGGCCACTCCGCTGCTGCTGCTGCAGCGGCGGGGAATGGACCAAACCACATCTAGCCCTTTTTCCCCCCAGGCCCCCGATGGTGACGCCATGTGTTGACGCAGGGCCGTTGTGCCAACGTTAGCTCCCTGGCCACGCTTCACTTTTTCCCACAGATTCTACTATACCCAAAATTTGGCTCCTCCGGGGGGGGGGGGCTTAAAAAAACTCCACACCGCCGAGTAGCTGATTTTCCGCCAACGCTCCCCACTGAGTGACTACTGCCGCCGCGCCTCGCTGAGCCCCCGTGCCCCTACTTCTTGGACCCGCAACGGTTTTTCTACCCCGTGCCGCTTGGCTCCCGACCTCACACTGCTGCACCCCGCGACTCACGGGCCCCACAACCCACTTGCGGGTGCCCGCTGCCTGACGCGCAAGCTACGCCCCTTCTCGACGATATGAAACCCTTGCTTCACCCCCCCAAGTGGGTCGGGTACATCATCACTATTTTTTTTTCATCGCATGCTGTCCTCATCCCGATCTTGGTAAACCAGGCTGACCTCTCAACCCCATACCTCCCAGCCACTCTCCACACATCTTTGCCCCCTACTGCAAGAACTGGGGGTATTGGCCCCCTTTCTTCGCTGCCAATACTGCTGTTGGGCCCTCCTCAAATTGTTCACCTCGCTATATAGTGGCGCTGAGCCCAGACCACATAGGGGATCCCGGGGTGAGGGGAAATGGATGGGACAAGGCGGGGGAGGACAGGGGAGGGGGGCCCGACCCCCCTCCCGGCCACCCAAAAAGTGTTGTGTCTGAGGTTTCCCCCGACTCTTTGGGGGGGTTTCAGAGTCATCTGGGGAAGAGGAGACCTAGTCAACCAAAAAGAACCCTTTGGGGTTGCGAACAACACACGGCCCTAGATACACGGCAGTTGGGCCTCACCGAGGACCCCGCGACGTCCCCTTGCTGTCTGCACCGGGCCCGTTTCAGAAATGTTTGTGCCACGCCACTTTGCATTGCAAGCCTCCCCCTCTCTGTCTGACATACTTTTTTTCTAAAATGACAGACCTGTTTGATGAAAAACTATCTGTATATGATAAATATACACCCTGTTTTTTACTCCAAAGAACCCATTAAAAAACTTTGGGGGAACCCCTTGGATATAAATTGCGTCCACAAATGGCCAGAAAAAATTTACTTTTTATGTGTCTTCAAGCACTGTGGTTTTACTAAATGTAAAACACAAACAGCTTTAAAAACCTTCGCTTGTGAAATTATCTAAAAAAAATGATATAAATTTTGGTGTTGAAAAAGAGGTTTATTTTTTTTAGCACAGCAAAAACAACGCTTATTAAACCCCTGGATTAAATTGCGCAAAAAGAAAGACCACCACAAACTAGTACTTTGTACGTGTTACAATGGTGTATTTTCTAACGGGACACAACAAGAGATTTAAAATTGTAATTAACTTTTGCTTGTGAATTGGCTACCCAAAAAAAATATATATATTTTGGGGTTGAAAAAGACGGTTTATTTTTGCACACACCACAAAACAACGCTTAATTAACCCCGATTTAAATTTCGCAATAGAATTGAGCCCCACAAACAGTAACTTTTAGCGTTTACAATGGTGTATTTCTACGCCACACAACAAGAGATAAAATTTTAATTAAAACCTTTTCTTGTGAATTAAAACTAACCAAAAAAAAAATATATTTTGCTTGAAAAAGACGGTTTATTTTTGTCAGCACACACAAAAAAACGCTTAATTAACCCCCGATGTAAAATTTCCAATAGAATTTACCCCAAAACTATACTTGAGCGTGTTTCAATGGCTATTTTCACGCCACAAAAACAAGAGATAAAAATTTTTTTAAACCCTTTTCTTGTGAATTAGCTACCAAAAAAAAAATATATAATTTGGCGTTGAAAAAACGGTTTATTTTTGTCAGACAGCAGCAAACAACGCTTTAATTAACCCCTGGGTTAAATTGCGCAAAGAAAGAGCCACCACAAACTAGACTTTGTACGTGTTTTCAATGGCGTATTTTCTACGCCACACAACAAAATAAAATTTAATAACCTTTGCTTGTGAATTAGGCTACCAAAAAAAATATAAATTGGCGTTGAAAAAAAACGGTTTATTTTTGTCAGCAAGCACAAAACAACGCTTAATTAACCCCCGGGTGTAAAATTTGGCAATAGAATTGAGCCACCCCCAAACATAGCTTTTTTAGCTGTTACAATGGGTATTTTCAAAGCAACACAAAAAGAGATAAAATTTTAATTAACCTTTGCTTTTGAATTAGGGTACCAAAAAAAAAAAATATATTTTGGGGTTGAAAAAAGACGGTTTATTTTTTCACACACCCCGCAAAACAACGCTTAATTAACCCCTGATGTAAATTCGCAATAGATTGACAGCCAAAAATTAGTGGTATTTGTTTTAAAAACGCTGTTTCTTTAAAAGAAACAACAGAACTGGGTTTAAACCCACTTGGATATTGAAAAGTATATGCGCTGCAGGGACGCCCCACTGGATTTTAATCCAATTCCCCCCAAAAAATCAAAATAAACATTAGAGAACATCCTGAGACAAACTGAGACACCCCCCAAAAATCGCTGTGTAAAAATCAGTTCTTCAAAAAGCCATCACCCGCACAGCACCTTCCCTGTCAGTAATTTGAGGAGTGGAGCTCCCACGGCCGCTTGGTCTTATATAGTGGTGACGTCACAGAATCCCCCGGTCCTGATTCTTCACTCTGCACATGTCATCAGGCATGCCCCTTCCTCCCAGATGCTTTCCCCATGTACGCCATTGCCCGCAGCCATTTTATCAATCAAAAACAACTTCGTTCACCCAAATACCCCCAAAGTTCGAAATTCGTTCCGAACCGAAGTTTTCCTGAAATTCTAAAAAAGAATTCCATTCGTTAAACGATTTCCCCCCCTAACTTTTTATAACCCCTTTTAAAACATATGCAACACCTTTTTTGCGCTTTTGCCTTCTTTGCTGTGGGAGGCACCTCGGATGGAAAATGTTGGCCTCTAACAATTCTTGTTGATGGAAAATTTTCCTTTTCTTCACAAGCTCCAAAAATTAATTTTTTAATAACATTTTCTTGGTACTCCAATAAGTCAATGTGGCCCGTGGACGTACAAAATAATTTTCATTGCAACTTTACAAAAAGACTACGATTTTTTTGTACCAAGTTCTAGACTTTCTTACTGCCAGATAGGGCTTGATCATTTGGCCCGAAAGGTCGACACCCCCTCTTAAATGAGTTATACACCTGTATGCAAACAGACTTCCACATCTGGTAGGATTAGGGACAGGAGAGCTTGTATCATCATGTATAGTTGTTAACATGTGAACGCCTCCTTTGTCCCTATATTTTAAAAACAGCACCCCTTCACTGCACACTGCTTTGCTCTAACCAATTTTTTAAACTTTTTTCCTAGAGGTCTTTGGAGGCTTTTTTAAATTTTTTCTAAAGGTTCCACAAGCTGCATTTTTTTAAAAGCCAGGCATTTTAATAGTGGAACACTGGTATATCTAGAAGGAAGCATCTGATGACGTGAAACGGCTGTAACTGTGTCTCTCCTTGTCCGTCTGTTTGCCCGTGTGATGTTACAACACTGAATAAAAGTTTATAGAAAAAGGAATCGGTGAGGTCAGCAAAAAAAAATTATACTTGCATTGGATTTAAACCCTACAAAAATTGCACCGCCGGTTATCTATATACTATCCCTGTGGGTTGTTGGGAAAAACTTGGCTGGTCCAAATTTTTTTCCC
>JAODAL010085467.1:0-10578 GCA_025379985.1 Phyllomedusa bahiana
CGCAAAAAGTCAAAAAAAAACAGTAATGTGATGTTTTGTCGATACCGGTATTTTGGCCCAACAAACAACCGGGTTGAGTGGACTACAAGATTGCGGTTGTAATTTAAGTGCAAGGTTGAAATATAAACAGTCAAGGTTTGAAAGGGGAAAAAAAATTGAACACCTATTTTGAAATGTTACTGATAAAAAAAGGGGGTTTTTTGCAGCTAAAAAAAGAGACCTGCAGCTATAGAAAATGATGTTTATCCAATATAAGTTAGTGCCCAATATCCGGGAAATATTCAATAGCAAATGAAATAATAAAGATATTAACTACAATATCTACCTAAGTCTTGGTGAACTTTACCCCAAGGGTTCTTTATAGATAGAGCTTGTCTGTGTTCGCCCGGGGGGGCCCCCCCCCACCCCCCCCCCCTCCCGTGACTTTACCCGGTAGATGCTGCTTTAAAATTCTCTGCTAATACTAAAATTTTCAAATCTCTAATATAACTAAATTGGAAGGATACAGCTAATAGCAGAGGTTTTCTGTGCAGAAATAGACTTTTTTCGTGAGCTGTGGGGCCCACAGGCAGAGCGCAGTTTTCCCTATGAGACGTGAGGACATGAGGCGAAACAGGAAACGCTGTTCTATGTAAAAAGAGGGTCTGTGTTTTTTTCCCCCAATGAAACCCTTCCATCCAGTCTGACTCGCACACAATTCACCCTGTTATTCTATAATTGATTTGCTGGCCCCCAAAAAATTACAGGAAGGCCAAAAAAAAAGGCCCGCGTTTTTTTTAATAGAGTGCTAGTTTTTTTACCTTTTAATTATCGCATTCTGGAAATTTCGATCACCATAAAAAACCTTCCGATTTAACTTTTGTCGATAAAAATCGCTAACATAGTCTTATGATGTGGAAAAAAAGGGTGAACGTGTGGGTCAGTATGAGGGTAAAACAGGTGGGGAGATAAGGAAACCATTGCCAAGCGCAAGTTTCTGAGGGTATCAAGGAGTTTGAGGAATAAGGAAGCTATGATTATAATGGCAATGTAGTGCACATTGGGTGCTTGTGTTAGTAGATAGCAGTAATGCTATGTAGGTTCCTTGAAATCATTCCTTGTTCATTCCTGCTACATTCTGGTATTAATTCTGCAGCACATTTTTTGTCATCACATTTCATGTAATTACATGAATGACCCTGGTTAGTGAATGACCTGTGTACAGTACTATATAGCAGATCCAATGCGTGGTCAGTGTTGCCAGGTGTGAAGAAGAGGGTGGGGAATGATGTTAATGAACAGAGGGAAAGATAGCAATAAGGAGACCACCAGCCTCTATGCACACCAGGGGAGGGAGACAGACAGACAAGGAAGTTATTAAATCACAGAGATGCATACCATTATAATATCCTAACAGAAGGACAGTGAATCTAGAGATTGTGCCAGTGGAGAGATTTCTGAGACCAGTAGTCCCACATAGATTCATTCATGTAAGTGATAGAAGGGTAGATGGTCAGTTGAAATATTGGATTCCATAACTTGATACCTTTGGTATTTTTTTACAGGACTCAGTTCACACTTCACGGGAAAACACCAAAATAAATAATATGTACCGTATGATGGATGCCACTGAGTGACATCTATCATAAGTATACATTGGATCTAAATTTAGCAACTATCCTCTTGTATGCCTATTGTGGACACTGCAAACTGTAGTAATAAACCTGACCCACTTGATGAAGATAAATCTGTTGTTCAGTTCAATGTGTAGACAGTTTGCAATATACTACTCCTAGTGGTGGTTGGAGGTAGCCAGATTTTTTGTATTTAACACTTTGCTTGAGGTTGATTATTAGAAAAAGTAGAACTAAATATGCAAGTATTATACAATAAAACAGGGTAGGATTTTAAACCCATTTAACAAAATTGGTATTCAAGGGGCCATTTGCTAAAATGTATGTGCTTCATGACTTTATTTAGGTGGATACAGATGTGTATAGGTGTTGGGAGAAGGAAAAGATTGGAATATCGGTCACAAATTTAGTAAAATGTGTTTATTCCCATCTTGTTCCCAGAGATCTGAAAAATGTTTTCACCTCCAGTACAAAAAAAAAATGCTTCTAAAAGCAACGAAGAGAATGTTGATTTCTAGAGCAAACCTGTTTTGCTAAATTATGGAGATGCTTAATTGTTGGCTTACACATAGCCAATTAAGTAATAATCTGCGCACCAACAGCACTAATTATCATCAATGAAGACATGCCAAGATTTAAGTGCGTTTGCATTTTAGTAGAGGTTTACATTTTAGCTTTCAATAGTCACAAATTTGGATTTTCAATCTGTAAAAAAAAAAGAATAATTGGCATTCTGCATAAAAGACAATATTAAATAATTTTTGAATTTTCTGACATTTATCAGTGCAGTCATGGCTGGTTAACCCTTCAGGTAACCTAGTTAGTTGCTTGGGGTGCTGTTAGTCAGTAGTTTTGGTAGGCATCAATACCAGTCACTGTAATGGCAGGTGGCGCTCTATTGAAAGAATGTAATGTTGATGTGTTCAATGTTTTTTTAAAGCATAACGACATTATAATGGATCGCTTTTATAAGGCCCATATATGACAGAATAATTCAGGAACATACATCTTTAAATGATGCAGATTTTTACCTGACTAATTGACCATATCAGTATTTTTGCAATTACTGGAGCCTTTATGAATTTCGTACTATGTCCCATTCTGACGCCATAGTTTGGGTTACTGCCCTATGGAAAGAAGTCCGTACACAGCACGCATGCACATCGTATGGGTGTCACATAGTAACAATGACGCAGGAGCCCCCTATCACTTTTTGCACCAGGGCCCAAGAACATGTCATATATGTGGTGGCAGCAAGAACATCCCAACGGGGAACACAGAGGTTCAGCTGGCAGGGCCATAGCCAGGGCTGCCATCAGTCTTCTATTAACCGTTTCAGGGCCCCATGCAGCTAAATCAAATGGGGCCCCCACCCATTACTAGTTACTATTTTTAACATATCACTGAGGCCCATTTTGATGAGTACTGCCCTATTGGCACCCCTGGCACCCCTTTTACAGTAGCCTGACCCCAAAACCAGCAAAAATGACCTTATGGGCACTCAGAATAAAATTAGGAAGAAGAAATTAGTATGTGAAATAAGCTTTTTTTCTATAGGACCTTTACTAACGGTGTCTTGTACAGCAGCATGACCTCAAAAACCAACAAAAATAACCTTATGGACGCTCAGAATAAATTTTGCAACAAGAAAAGACTATTTTAAACAAGATTTTTTTTGAATAGGACATTGACTATAGCTGTCTTTTACAGCAGCAGGATCCCAAAAGCAGGGCATCAGCGATTTGGCGTCAGAGCAGACAAAATCAACCTCTTCAGCCTCTTGATCTTTTGAAATGCCTTTTGATCCCAACCGCATTGTGTCATCAAAGAGGTCTTCAGAATATGGATTATCCACAGAGGTCTGTACATTTGGTGACATTTGGGCTGTGTTTGCTTCAGGTTGGACTGATGATGGTGATGATGATGACGATGACATTTGTGGCCGTGACTGAGAAGACGAGGAGGTAAAACTGCTTGATGCAGGTTGTGTTAACCACTGAAGAACAGATTGGCAACGCTCTTCAGTACTGGGATTCACAGGGAGTCGACCAAGCGATGACAGGCCTGATGGTCTTACAACTGACGATGTGCTCGCTTCTGTGTTGTCGCCACACTGGAAGGAGTGCCTTGTCTCGTACCTCTAGCTCCACGTCCTATGCCCATCCTTGCTCGCTTACCACCTCTAGTTTGCTCCATTTTCAAAAAGATAAATATTAAAAAGGTCAAGATTTGTTCACAGTCCCTTATTGCAGAACTGTTCTCCAAAGACACCAACTTTTGGGCGCGGAATAAAATTTTCTGCTAAAAACCAGTGTATCAGAGTGATTGCTTTTCAGTGCAGACTTTGTAACAGTGTCTTGTGCAACAGCTATCACCCCAAAACAAGATCAATAAACATTTGGACACAGAATTAAATTTTCTGCCAAAAACCAGTATATGAAAAAGCGATTGCTTTTCACAGCAGATTTCATAACAGCATCTTGTACACCAGCTGTCACCCCAAAACAGGATCAATAAACTTTTCGGCATGGAATCAAAATTTCTGCTAAAAAACAGTGTATCAGAGTGATTGCTTTTCAGAGCAGATTTCGTAACAGTGTCTTGTGCTACAGCTATCACTCAAATCAAGATCAATAAACTTTTGGACACGGAATCAAATTTTCTGCAGAAAAACAGCTATATCAAAGCGATTGCTTTACACAGCAAATTTCGTAACAGTGTCTTGTACAACGGGTGTCACCCCAAAACAGGATCAATAAACTTTTGGACACAGAATAAAATTGTCTGCAAAAAAACAGTATATCAAAGCAATTGCTTTTCACAGCAGATTTCGCAACAGTGTCTTGTACACCGGCTGTCCCCCAAAACAGTATCAATAAACTTTTCGGCACGGAAACAAATTTTAACCTAAAAACCAGTATATCAGAGCGATTGCTTTTCACAGCAGATTTCGTAACAGTGTCTTGTGCTACAGCTATCACCCCAAAACAAGATCAATTAACTTTGGACACAGAATCAAATTTTCGGCAAAAAAATTGTATATCAGAGCGATTGCTTTTCACAGCAGATTTCAGAACAGTGTCTTGTACGCTGACTGTCACCCCAAAACAGGATCAATAAACTTTTGGGCAATCAAAATAAAGGTAGGAAAGATGCACTCAGCAGCAATGTAAAAATCCCTAACTACTACTGTCTAGGATCCCCTAATCTTGCTGCATTCCAACCGTAACTAATCTATCTAGCAGCTTTTCCTTTGTGAAATCACTGGGAAATGGTGTGTCCGCCTGCTTTGAAACAAGCACAGCAGAGAGAGCAATGTGTTTATTACACAGTCTCTAAGCATAATGGCAGTAACCAGGAAATATCGTGACATACATAAAACAGGGTCATGTGATTTTAGCAGCCAATGGGATCCCTACAATAAACACTGGTGACATTCTTGACCCCACTCTGTGCTCTGCATTGATTGGCTAGCCGCCAAAAGTATAGGAAGCAGCAAAAATGGCGGAATCTTAATCCTCAATCTCGATTTATGATCCGATTTTAAGGGAAAATATTGGATCTAATAAAGATCGACTCAATTTCATGTTTTCTCGATTAAATCACTCAACACTACTTATTATACAAACAATCAAAATAAAAAGTATTATACCACTATGCTACACACAGGACAAAAACTGTCTGATAGAAAAGGGATCCTAGTAGATATATATAAAAAAACAAACTGAAGCAACAAAATCAAATCACTAAATTGAAACCATACTGTCCTGCATCCACAATTACGTCTTGTATGTAATCCAAGTACGTACCTCAGTTATTCAGAAAGTAAATTGATGGTCTGAGAATGGGTAACTGAAATATAATGATCTACTTGATGCCAACAATATCGACTCCCTGACTGTAGTCAAACTGGTACTAGGTAAGCAGCATTCATGCTCCCGCAGGTACTGGCAGGCTAACAGTGAGGTCAGCGCAAACTGTGGAAGCCTTCGGGCTCCTGAAATATCCAACGTGTTTCGGAATAAACATGTTCCTTCATCAGAACATCTTCAAAATGCCAGGTCTTGTCTGGTGTTCCTTTCTGCCAGTGGAACCTACCAAAAATAGTACAAAAGGACAGTTGGTGAACACAGGGTCATGGGTGCCTTAAGCTCATTAATGTAGGGAGCAAAGGCTATCCCATTTAATCTGATCCCACAGAAGCACAAACTGTTGAAAAGGATCCTCCTGCTTATGACAGGAAGTTGTCAGAACACAAAGGGCATTTCAGCTTGTTTTTTATGGAGCTGTGTAGCTACACGAACACCTATCCATGGCCGACATCACCTACAAATGAAACTGGACCACAGAGCATTGTGAGAAGGTGAACTGGTTGGAAGCATCAGTTTTTTTTTCTCATATTATATGAATGCACTATGGAAAGAATGCCATCCAGTATAGGCAGTGTGATACTCTGGAAAATGTTCTGCTGGGAAACTATGGGTCCTAGCATTATGTGGTTGTTGCTATGACATGATCCCCTCCCTTTAACTTTTGTACAGACCAATACGGGGCAGTGATTTTTCCCCCAATGGCTGTGGATTAGGCCCTTGCCACACTGCAAAAATTGTTCAGGAATGGTTTGAGGAACATGACAAACAGTTATAAGATGTTGACATGGCCCCTAAAAATTTTCCCAGACTCAACTAATCGGCATCTGGGGGTTTGCGGAAAAGCAAGCCTAAGCTATGGAGGCTGTACTTTATAACTGTTTAGGACAAATAATCTAAGGGGAAAAGTAAAGGGGGCCGCACCAGATCTCTGGTGTTTTCTATGTTGAGGCTTTTTATCGACAAAGTTGAAATGGGAAAGGGTTTTTTATGGTGATCGAAATTTCCAGATCATGCAAATTAAGGTTAAAACTGTCATCATCTATTAAGATCGCCCCTTTTTTTTCAGCGCTTTTCCTGTAATTTTGGCGGCCAGAAAATCAGTTTACAAAAGAGCGGGTGAAGTGGTGCGACGTCATGACGGGTGTGTAGGTTGCGATTGGCGGGAAAAAAAATCAATGACCTTCGTTTTACAAAAAACAGTTTTCCTTTTTTTCACCCTAAAGTGTCTCTAGTGTCTCATGGGGGATAGGCCCTGCGTTCTGCCTGGGGCCCAAACAGCTCAGCAAAATTTAGTCTTTTCCCTGTACAAGAAACCTCTACTATTGCTGGATCCTTCCAATTTAGTTAGATTAGGGGATTTGAACATTTTATGTAGTTAGCTAGAAAATTTTTTAAAGCAGAATTACCATGTAAATTCACGGCGGTGGGGCGGGGGGGGGGGGGCCGGGGGGAACACAAAACTCTATCTAAAAAGAAAGGGATAAATTTTACCAAACTATTAAAGGACTTGAGGGGAATATCTTTTTTTTAAAACAGTTTGCTTTGAAATATTTCCGGGATATTGGCGCTTGAACTTATATTTAAACAAAATTTTAGTAACTGCAGGTCCTTTGTTAGTAAAAATCCATTTTTATTATCATAACATTTCAGATAGGTTTTTAAATTTCCCATTACACCTGTGTGTTGATATACCCACCTTGTATTTTAAATTACAAACCAGCAACGTAGTCAGCACAGGTTGTTTGTTGCCAAAAATCCCGAGTATCGTAAAAAAAACATCACAAAAAAGTTTTTTTGATTTTGCGCACCCAGCACTGTTCTTTGAGCGCATCTACGAAAAATCTTAAAACGAAATTTCAAATTTTCCACCACAGGGGGAATTGAAAGGTGCAAAAAAATAAGTTTATTTTATCAAAACAAAAACAGTTACTGTTTTTTGATTTTTTGCGCACCCACCCCCTGTTCATTGAACGTCACGAAATCTTAAAACAGCAATTCTAATTTACCACAGGTGAATTGAAAGGTGCAAAAAATTCCGTTTATTAAAACAAAACATAACAGTTACATTTTTATTGACTATTGCGCACCCCTTTTTCATTGCGCGCATCTACGTAATCTTAAAACAGCAATTCTATTCCCCACAGGTAAATTTAAAAAGGTGAAAAATACAGTTTATTATATCAAAAATAAAATTCCCGTGTTTTTTGATTTTTGCGCAGCCACACTGTTCATTGACGCAGCATCACGTAAATTTAAAACAGAAATTCAAATTTTTTCACCCGGGTGAATTAAAAGTGAAAAAAAATACAGTTTATTATATCAAAACAAAAACAGTTACTTTTTTTTTTGATTTTTGCACACCCAGCATGTTCTTGAGCAGATCTACGTAATTTTAAAAACAGCAATTCTATATTTTCCCACAGGTGAATTAAAAAGGTGAAAAAAAATACCGTTTAATATCAAAACAAACATTTCGTTTTTTTTGACTTTTCGCACCCATCACTGTTCATTGGGCAGAAATTCACTAAATCTTAAAACAGAAATTTTATTTTCACCACAGGGAAATTAAAAGGGGTGCAAAAAATACCGTTTATTATATCAAAAAAATAACATTTAGGTTTTTTGACTTTGCCACCCACACTTTTCATTTGACGCAGCATCTACGTAATCTAAAACACAATCTATATTCACCACAGTGAATTAAAAGGTGCAAAAAATACAGTTTTTTATACAAAACAAAACAGTTAGTGTTTTTTTGCTTTTCGCCCCCAGCATTTTCATTGACCAGCATTACGTAAATTTTAAAACAGTAATTTATATTCCCCAAAGGGTGAATTGAAAGGTGCAAAAAAATTCCCGTTTATTATATCAAAACATAACAGATACTTTTTTTTTGGATTTTCCCCCCCAGTCCAGATTTTTGAAACACCTTGCAGTTAAATTTGTCCGCAATTTTGTTTGATTAGAGGGATTTGGAATACTGTGATTTTCCCCGTCTTTTAATAAGAATTTTTTCCAAAACTTTTCCATACCTTCTCAAATTTTTTATTTTGAACATGGAGGAAATGCAGGGGGTAAACAGCAAAAAAGGGGGGGGGACACATGGAGGTAAGGTCCGAGAGAAGGTGTCCTTCAGTGTGGGGACAACACGCTCCACGGATCGTAGTTGCAGGACCGTCAGGCCCCGTCAAACGTGGGGAGGCCCTTTTTAACTAAGGTACAACATCGTCGCCATCTTCCTTCATGGTTAATGCAACCGCATCTAGCGCTTACCTCCTCCCCCAGTACGGCCCCCAAAAGTGTCACAGCACATCACATCTGTCCCAAAATGAAGAGCCCCAAAAGTCAACTCGGGTACCACCACGTGGATAAACCATTTTTTTAAGACCCCTTTTAGGGAAAAAAGCGGTTGGGGTCAGAAGGGATTTAAAAGATCAAGAGGCCCAAAAAGGGTGATTTTCTCTGCTTGACGCCCCTTACTGATGCCATCAGGAGGGAAGGAAACCGGTCAATCGGCAAAAATCCCGGGGGGGTCGGCAACCCTTCAGTCCCCTTGCTTTTTGCCCCCAGCTTTTTGGATGCAGAAAACAGGACACCAAATCCCTGTGTTGATGGATGATGATGACGATATTGCGGATCCATCCTGGGCTTTTTCCCCCCAAATTTGCTTGCGAGCGATTCATCAGTGGGCAGGAGGAAACGATGGGGTAGTGTCATACTCCCCACAAAAAAGGGGGAGGGCGGGCCAGAATCGCTATATATTCGCCAGCCCGGGCAGCGCAAACCCCCTCCCCGCTTATCGCCGTCAAAAAGTCCAGGACCTCTCAACTGGGGCCCTTCTTTGGCAAGCCCCTGACACCCGCGATCTATGCCACCTTTTTCCGTAAACGCATAATAGGGGGAAAAACCTTAAGTGGTTAACCCCCACCAACATGTCTGTCACATGCAGCGAATCATGATTAAATGGGGGGAAACTTTGGGCCAAAAAAAAGGCCAGACCGCGCCCGGGCCCCCAACACTGCACACCTCTGTCTCCGCCTCCCCCTCCTCCCCACCACCAAGCGTTCCTCACTGCCCTGTCTCTCGAGTCAGACAGGGATCAGCCTCCGCTTCACCTCCACCGGCCCGAGTACCACCAGCCCACCAGAGACCCACCCAACCCCCCTTTTCCTTTCCGCCAGTTTGACGAAAGCACGCCCTACAGCGGCCCTTTTTAGCACCAGCCTTTGCTTTCCCGGTTTGGGAGCAGAAAAACCTTTAACCCCAAACCATCCCAAACCAAAAGCCTGAAAGTCGGCATTGGCCGGTTTTTTGGCCTTTGGAAATTTTTCCTCTCCCTCGGTGGGCACAGATGGGTTTCCCCCCTCATGGGCCCCCGCTTGCCCCAATACCAATGCCCGGGAGGCATTTTTTTGCCAGAAAAGCCCTCCTGCCCTGGGCCACCCCGTTTTTCATCTAAAATTTCAAGCGCGTTGTCGCCCTCTGTGTCCGGAAAAGTCCATCTCCCCCCGACCCTGGACTAGTAAGCACCCCCAAAGGCCCGATATTCTGTACACTCACTGGGTGAGCTGGGGGGGGTTCTCTGGGGGTGACGGTGGCTCTCAGGCTCGGGGCCCCGCTCTTTAAAAAACCGCAGGGAAATTTGGGGGGGGGGCTTTTCCCCCAAGGTCCTTGGGGCACACGTTCCCCGAGACACCCGGCCGTGTTGAAATTAATCTGCCCTTTAGACCTTTTCCCCCAAGGGCGGCTGTGGGGCGGCTCTAAGCAATGAGACCGAGCGCTGGCTGGGGGAAAAAACCTTGTGCCCCGGCAAGGGGGGGGTGGGGATAACGGGCGAAATCTGCTGGCCCCCCTTAAGATCGGGGAAGGGTGGGCACACCCTTGCCTGGCAAATGTCATGAACCTTGTCGTCCAGAAATTTCTAAAAAAGCTACCGGGGGGTGGACTGCCCCGCTGAAGAAGGCCCGGGGCCTGATTTGCACTTCTGGTTCGCACCCTGTTCGTCCCGCCCCGGGTGCGTTGCAAATGTCAGCTCGCCTCCCCCCCCAAACCGTCTCATTGTTGACGTGGCAAAAACGCTGGAATTCCACCCT
>JAODAL010085468.1:0-10578 GCA_025379985.1 Phyllomedusa bahiana
TTTTGACTTATTTTTTTGGGTCTTATTTTCGGGGAAACACGGTACAAGAAAGGCTGTCAATCACTAAGAAGACCGCCTTCTGGCCTTAACCCAGAATAAGAAGGGATTTACATGAATAAAATACGAGTTCTACTAAAGCTTTTCCCACAGAATAATACATTGTATCAATTTGTTCAGCTCTTTATAATAGATCAGATAGAATGGTCAATGTGAAAAGTTCCCTTAAGTTTCAACATATTGTTTCTGAAGTTTCTAAACTCTAAAAGCTTGCAATCTATAAAAACAGGAAAAACTCTGCTTCCACAAGACTTCGAAAACAGTAATTGACTATTACTTAAAACATTTTTTCTGAAAAATTTAGCAACGAAAGAATTCGGGTAAAAAAGGCAGTTTAATTGGACACATTTTTAAAACTGCACCAAAAACTGGCAAAGTACCCATATTCTATTTACTAATTAGGTTTTGTTCAACGGCTTTATTGCGGAGTAAAAACCCCCCGCAATTTAAGCTGGGCGGGGGGGGGCAAAAATAGCGGCAAAAATTGCGGTAAAAACACAATTTTTACTGCGATTTTTGCTGCGTTTTTGATCACAATGGATTTTATTTGGTGGTTTTAGAGTACAAGAGGCTGAATACATATGCACGCCACCAGGGGGGTAACTAGAAATGGCAGGGCCCCATAGCAAACTTAACAATGGGCCCCCCCCCCATCCGAAAAAAAAAAATTAACTTACCATGTGTTCCGTCAAGAATGACATAAAAGATTGTGTATACCAGACACATCCCCCCAAAACCCCAAAAACCCCCCCGCCACCACAGTTCGGCCACATCCCGCAAACGCCACATTTCCACACGGCCACATCCGCACACGCCAGGGCCAAATTCCCCTCGGGAAAACACACCCCGGCAATGCCAGCCACTCACTCCCGAAACCCCCCCGCCGCTAAAAATCAAATCCATCACATCCCGCACCGCCAGCCACTCACACGTCGGCCCCACATCCCGCACAAACGCCACCCCCACAACACACCCCCACTCACAAAGGGCCACATCCCACACACGCCAGCCACACAGCCAGCCACTCCCCATCGGCCAACCCCGCAAAAAACCCAGCCACTCACATGCGGGTCACATTCTGCACACCCAGCACTCACAACCCCGACATCCGCACATCCCACCCACTCCATCCCGCTAAAATTCCCCAACGCCACCCCACTCAATTCCGCCCCAATCCTGCAATGTACTGATATTTCTGATATTTTTTGGACTGAATTCTTTGTTTAAACATTTTTTGGGGGGGGGGGGAGCATCATCCTCTACCCTACACGGTTTTGGGTCACTTATGTAGTAATTTCTACAAAAAGATCGCCATCTACATACAACACACAGATATATTTAAATCCCAACACTAAAAATACCATTATACGGTACATCCATCCCACACAACACTTACCTAATCATTGCAGCCTCTTATTCAGGACACAGGGTCAAGGAAAGGGCACATGGCAGCACTTCCCGCTCTCCCGGGCAGTGGACACCCCTTTTCCACTGTCCCGTCCCACTGGCCCTTTAGACAAAGGGGGGGCCCCAAACGCACAGAGGAGAAGAGGAGGGGACCCGCACGGGGCACAGAGTGGAGGGAGTAGGGGGCCCCACGAGCACAGAGTAGGGAGGGGGGGCCGCACGCAGCACGGGGGAAAAGGGGAGGAGGGGCCCCGCACGCAGAAAAGGGGAGGGGGTAGGAGGGGGCCGCACGGAGCAAAGGGCAGGAAGGGGGGGACCCCACGCAGTAAAAGGGGAAGGGGGAGGGGGGGGCCTGCAGGGAGTACAGAGGGAAGGGGGAGCGGCTGCTGGGGAGCAGCTCTTTTAAAATAGTTTTTATCGCCCCGTGGAGCTGTGGGGTCCCGGGGGCTCCCCCTAGTCACTCTACATATTTTTAGACAGGGCCGGCCGCGTAAAAATCAATTTCCCTTTTTGCTCCCTCCGGGCCCCTAAGGATGCGGCCCCGTCAGCGCTATGCCTGCTCAGGGGTATTTCCCCACTGCCCCCCAATTTTTCAGTTTTTTAATTAGTAAAAATTTAGAAAAGCACATATTTTCTTTACATTTTACAAATACTTGTTACTTTGTGTTGCTCTATCACATTAACCCCTTCCCATCGCAGTCAGTTTTGACCTCCCTGGCAGAGCCCCATTTTTTAAATCTGACGTGACATTTTGGGGCCAAATTTAAATTAAAAACTGTTTAGGTCTAAACCACTTTGTTGCCCACAAACCAATAGGCCCCCCTCTCACTACAGGGAAAAAAAAGGGGAGCGCCGATTGGTTGCTAGGGACAATCAAAAGACTTTTGCCCGTACCTCTCACATTATTGATAACAAAAATCGGGAAAAAAAGTTTATCCCACTATATATGTAAATACCCTTACTCATTATATATAAAATATCAGCTTTTTTATCCAAAACGAAACCCAAAAATTCACCCATAAACGTTTTCGGTCACATCAAGACCTTTTCAGATTTTTGGGCTCTTTTAAAAAAATACAGGATAAAAATCACATAAATCACAAAATTACAGCTCACAAAAAAATGCAAAACACAAAAATAAAAATAGAAAGAAAAAAAAAGGAAAAAGACAACATCTACAAAGTGATCCCGTTTTTCAAACATTACATAAATATTAATCAAAAAATTTCAAAAACAATATAATGTGATTACAAAAAAAACCATACAAAGTGATAATCACCACATCAAAGTGCACCCCTAACAACCTGGCCCCCATAGGAAAGAAATATATTATATATAAAATTTAATATTAATATAAATTATATAAATATTTTTTTTAAATATATATATATAAAATATATTATAAAAAATATAATATTATATATTTATAAAAATTACCTTTTTTTGGGGGAAATAAAAACCCGGCCCCAAAGCGGCGTCCTTAAAAAACAAAAAGCATGCCACCTGTAAAACGGGAAATGCGCAAAGGGGAAGCAATACTTTTTCCGCCCTTATGCATGATCCGCAAGCGCAAAAAGCTCTGCGATCGGAAAAAATCATAAATGTAATGGGACAATCTGGTTATAGATGGGGCATTAATAAGGTAACTTTTTTATCCCATACGATACCATTTTTTTGAAGTAAAAGAACTATAGAGAATCTCAAAATTTTTCCCTAAATACAAATTAAATTACAGCAGAAAAGAAATTTGGTGTCACTTCAGTGTTTGCATCTTTTATTACATATAAACCAACATATTTTTTCAACTAATGCATTTGTCTATAGTCAAAACGAAATACCCCACGAATAGACACTATGCAAACCCCCCCCAAAATTTTCTTGAAAAAAAAAAAACCACAAAATTACGAAACCTAACAAAAAATAACAAAATTACCATTACAATACAGGTCCCAAAATTTTTTTACATAATGTATATCTAAAAAGTAAAATCACATTCAGGTTTTTAATCCCCCTGGTGTCAGGGTATCAAATGGTGTATCCACCAAAAAATTACGTCCCTTTAATAATTTTTCCTGTTGCCCCCTTATGGGGGGGTTTAAAACCCGCTCCAGTATCTGGGAACCAATTGTGCCACCTATGTTTTCCTCTATGAAGTGTTGGGGGGGGCAACCCGACCTTCTGACATCTTTTGGTGGACTTGTGGATGGATTCTGTCCTTAGCCCCCTTTCATCGTTCTCCTACTAAGCTAACCCACATGGCCTTCAGAGGTAAACAACGCTACGAATCCATTAAAAAAACCTCTACTGAAAATTTTCTCCTCCTGTGTGTGGGGTTGTAATGTTTGCCCCCTTTATTTGTTAGCACAATGTCGCAAATTGAACGGCAAAAGGCCTCTTTTTGGATTTCTGAATTTGTTGTCTCAAAGGGAAATTTCCCAGAGACCAACATCAGCCCCATAGAGAAACTCGAAAATTCCAGGCGTTTTTTAGCATTTTAAACCGGTGTTTGAAATTCTCCCATTTGGGTAATCTCACTCAATAGCGACCCCTTTTCTTGATGCATTGATTATTTATTCATTAGCGTGGATGTGCTAATGAACACGTTCTCTTCAGTCTTCCCACGTGGGGTATCCAGGGTTTAACCTGTCTCAAAAGATTTGGATAATGTCGTTTCGAAATTTTCCTTCTCTCATTAATTTAAACTCCTTTTTATGAATCCCATAATGCATGAACGCCTAATCTGCGACTTAGGAACATTTCCTCAAATTTTCGGGTACAGCTTCTAATCTAATAGATATTTTTTTGGGGGGTAGGTTTTGGGAAAAGATGTCCGTGGATAAGAAACCCGAATTTATCTTTAATCCCCATGGTATCCAAAAAATGGAGTTTTTGTTTGTCAAATTCCATGGTGAATTGAAACCCCCCACAAAAGGAGTTAAGCTTTTTCTGGGAACCCCTAAAAAAGGTCCCGAATGTTGCCCCTCCACAGCAAAAAACATCTCGATAAGATTTCCATACAGTATCTGCCTCTAAATTCTTTGTATTTATATAAAGGGGTCCCCTCAAAATCTCTAAAACCATTAGCTATGGAGGGCAACATTCAACCCAGGGCCCGTCCCCCTTCTTTGATTGTAATATACGTCCCCCCAAAAAAATAATTCTGAAAGAACGATAGTCAGAGTTTTGAACAAAAATTCCCGTTCACCTCACTCAGTTCTGCCTTTCAATAATTTTGGGAAAGTCCATACCTTCCTTATGCTCATAGACGTATACAAGTTGACCCATCAAATAAACTAAAAGGCATCATCGAATTGTTTAATCTCCTTAAAGCTCAAAATGTGAGGTATCCAAAAAATGAGGTAGACGCTGTTAGAGGGTAATTATTTTTTTCCGAAATTTGGGAATAGGGCAAACACAGAATCGTAGACCCCAATTGCCCCCCTGGTGGTTTTTCAAGACTTTAATGTACTTTTTGGGGTACAAAAAGACGGGACAATAGGGGTTTCATCTGTAGATATTTTAGGTTGGGTTATCAATGAATCTACCTAAATAAAATCAAGTACCCCCGGATTAGAACCCGGGTACAAGGGTATTATATTATTTAGGTAGATATAAGATTGATCAACCAACCTACAAATATCTACAGATACAATACCCTATATGTCCCGTCTTTTATGTACTTCCAAAAGTTTATAAAAAAAACTGATAGTCCGATAGCAATAACACTTATTTTTCTATGTACGGAGCGGATTATGGGCTTATTTTTTGTGTGATGATTTAACGTTTTAATTAATACCATTATGGGGTTCACATGACGCTTTGATCAATTTTATTAAGGTTTTTGAGGCCTTTTGAACAAAATACAATAATCCTGATAGTGATTTTTTTACAGCAGTCACCATGCAGCATATAGGACATGCTAGCTTAACTCAGAAGGTAAATATGATTACAACGATAGCCAATCTGTATATTTTTTATGTTTTACTGCTTTTACATAATAAAGACACTTTTATTCAAAAAGGAAAACATGTTTTTGCATCGTCCATAGTCTGAGAGCCATAAACTTTTTATTTTTCTATATACGGAGTTGTATAGGGGCTTGATTTGGGGGCATGAGTTGACGTTTTTAATGGTATCATTTTGGTGTTTATCTGACTTTTTGATTGCTTTTAAACCCATTTTTTGGAAGGCAGGGTAAATACTGCTCTACACTAGTAGCGTTTTTTTTATTTTTAACAGAACTCACCATGCAGTATACATGAGAAGCTAGTTTTACTCTGTGGGTAGATACAATTATGTCGATCCCCAATGTAGATATTTTTTATGCTGAAACGGTTAAAAAAAAAAAGTGTTTTTATTTTGTAAAATAATATTTTTCCATGTACAAAGCTGTGTATGTGCTTTTTCTGCAAGAAGAACTGACGTTTTAATTGGTACCACTTTGGAGTTATATAACTTTTTGATCGCTTTTTTTATTCCATTTTATGTGCTGCAGGATGAACAAAAATCGCAACTCTGTGACTTTTTGGGATTTTTTTTTTACTGCGTTCTCCATGCGGTGTCTTGTTCAGTGGTGGTCTGGTTTCAGGCTTCCTTACCTTGGCCATGTTTCTGAGCACTTAACACCTTGTACTTCTGGGCACTGGAATTAATGGTTCTTTAATACAAATTATAATCTACAGCACTACAACAGCATGTAATCAGTTACAAGCCTTCTCTGGCAGGTATGTATATAGAATAAAGAAAAAAAAATATTGATATAACAAAACGAGGGTTCTCACAAAGCAGGCTTCCAAATCTGCATCACTTCTCCTGGCTCCCGCTCACTCCTCGACACTCTTACAACTGGTTACTGAGAATCCTGGGGTAGGCAAATTCTTGTACTTCGCCAAATGTCAGCCAATCACAGAGGTGCTTCGAAAGAAAAGTCTTTCTCTGATTGGCTGTCAAGGGATGGTGCATTGACCTCACACATTCAGATGAGCCCAGTTAGCGGTGCAGCGTTTTTGTTGGGGCAGGAAGGACAAAGTTAATCCAGAAGGCTAAGCTTCTATGTCAGGATTCTGCAAGCCCCTTTCCCTATGTCTGTAATTTGCTACTGGGCCATACAGTGTGGTACAATGTACACAACAACTCTGGTGGCAGTGGTAGACTGAGCAGGTCCTCTTCCTTCCTTGTGTGCAGTTAACGGAAGAGACACAGCGGCAGCTAAAAGGGGAAGAAACATGGCACAAACAGGGATACAGGCTGCCACTATTAGTGCCATCAGTGGGAGATCTTCTCCTGCAGCTACAGTGGTGGTATGTCTACCCTTTAATTTACAACATAAGCACTCACTATATTCTGCAGATATTCTGTACTTGTCTGCCTCCTATGTCCTTGACCTCTTTCCTGTACAATGTAAGACAATTAGGCATTTTCAAAAACACAAAAGATAGACAGTAAACCGAGAACAGATCGAACAAAAACTATAATGATTGAGGAAATTAACTTTTTAATGTATTTAGTTTTTACAAAGCAGGAAATATACAGAATTAAACATTTATTTGCCTATCAATATTGCCTTTATTTACTCTGCTTCAGCTGGGAATTCAATGATGAATGCACCACCGTTTCTGTATATAGTAACATTTACCCGCGCTCACAATGCCAATGTAAATTAATAGCAGTGCCTTCATTAGAGGGGAAATAACAGGTGAATTCAGCGGAACGGAATGTGGTGATTATATATTTATGGATTTCTTACCCATGAAAGGTTTTAGTAAATAGACTGCCTTATGGCAATCCCTGGGCATTGTCCTTCTGAAGCTTACTTCCAACAATTCTATAGCCTGCTGAATGCCATGTTTCCATGGCTGCTAATGCTCGTCTAATTGTTCTATCATTGTCTGTTTGATAAATACATTATACAGCCTATATGTAAAGAGTGTGTTTAAACTTTATGTGATGGGCCAAAATTATAGTGACACTTGTTATTAGTGGTTATAATCGACAAAGGTGAAATTGGCATGGTTTTTAGGTTGATCGGAATTTTCCGATCACGCGATAATTCAGGTGAAAATCTGCGCATAAAACTATTAATCCGCGCCATTTTCGGTGCTTCCTGTCATTTTGGCGGCCCAGCAAATCAGCTTAGAGAATAGAGCAGGTGAGCTGGGTGTGCGACGTCATGACTGGGGTGTGTATGGTTGTGATTGGCTGGAAAAATCACATTTACCTCCTTTTTCATAGAACAGCCCTTCCTGTTCAGCTCAGTGTGTGTCTGTGTCTCATAAGAGCAGGATTGGTTTTGCTAGGTCTCTCTCAATTTCAGCTCAGCTACACAGTTCTCTTTGTTCACACAGACAAATATGCTTTTAGCTTTGAAAATTAGAACATAAGTATATTATATAATTTCAGTTTTTAGTTAGTTAGGCTGAGAATGTGAAAGAAGCATCTAGCTCTGCACAGCGGTGGGGTGGGGGTGGGGGGGCGGTCGAACACAGACAGACAGGCTGGCAGGCTTTTGAAAGGAGAGTGGATATTGTGCAGTCCAGACTCTGCTTTGACCCTGCATTGAAATGGCTTTTTATTAACAGTTTTTGGTAAATTTACCTTATTTTGTGCAGCCTGTACTTTATAGGATACAGATCTTTTTAGTAACTGCAGTTATTTGAAGGTGCAAAACTCCCCTTTTTATTATCTGTAAAATTTTAATAGTTTTTTTTTTTCATTTTGGCCAGCTCAGTTTTGTTCAAAGACCATTTTGTACTTACATAGGATACAGAACTTTTTCTATCACCACAATGTTTTTATGGGTGCAAAAACCACGTTTTATTATCCGTACACAATTTAATGGGTTTTGTTCACTTTGGTCAGGCATTTTGAAAAAAGCCCCTCTGTACCGTTTTTACCAAAAAATTTCTAGTAATTGGTGTTGTATTTCATAGTGCAAAAACCACCTATATTATCAGTCCCAAATTTTAAATTTAAATTTTTTCACTTTGGCACGGGCCTTTTTTGTTGAAAGACCCATCTTGTCTTATTTTACCATACAAAAATTTGCTAGAAATTCTGTTTTATTTCTTGTGAAAAAACCATCATTATTACATACACAATTTAATTACGTTTTTTCACTTTGGGCGGCCATTTTTGTAAAAGCCCCCATTTTTTAAATTCAAAGGTACAAATTTTCAGTACCGCAGTTATTTAATAGGTGCAAAAACCCCTATTTTTATCATACCCTTTTTAATTACATTTTTTTTTCACTTTGGGCAGGCCATTTTGTTAAAAGACCCATCTTGTACTTATATTTCCCATACAAAAATTTGCTGTAATTGGTTTCTAACAACATTTGTTCTTCACAATTGTAAAAATTAGCTCAAGGGTATGTTTTAATTTTTGGGGATGTTGCTGTGAAATTAAGCTATACTCGGGGTCCTATTGAAAAAAATGTGGTTTCTAGCAGACATTTGTTCTTCAAAATTTGTAAAGAAGGCTAAAGGGGTGTGGGCATCAGAAACAGGAATAGGTAGGACACGTTAAGGACACAAAAATTGCAAATTGATTTGTTTTTGAAAGATTTTTAAACATAGCTAGAATCCTGTAGTGAGAAACCCTTTTAAATTTACAAAAAAAAAAGGGGAAACAAAGACGGGGTGGGATTCCATCCTATTTTAAAAATGTGTTTTTTAGAAATTAAAATACAAAAAAAATTGCATGTACAAAATAAATTTTACAAAAAAACCTCTGAATTGTTTTCAAGGGAGGGCAGGGAAAACTTAACAGATGAGGTACCCCGGAAGTATAGTCATGTCCAGGAAATAAAAAAGGTGATTGAAAACTCCTTTTTCCGGCACTTTTTAATTGGGTCATGCATTTTTGGGGGCATGCTGGGCCCAGGACAGGGATATCCTTTTAACTAAAATGTGGTTGAAAGACTCCTTTTTCCGGCACTTTTTAATCTGGGTATGCAGGTTTTAAGGTTCATGCTGCGTTCCGGACAGGGATAGTCAATGCCAGTTCAATTTTAAATGATGGTTTTTAAATCTACTGCCTAGGCCTTTTTAATTTTTGGGGCCTGCAGGTTTAAAGGGTCAGCCCTGTACAAAACAGGATTTGAATATCCTGACTTTTTTTGGACTTTTTCCTAATTTTGTTTCCTAAGATTAGCACGTATCCATTTTACTGTTGTGGAGTTAATTCAGTTCTCCATCCCTGTTGGGTGTAAGAATGAAGGGGTTGTTCCCCTCCCAAGCTTTAATGGTCTTTGGGGGATAACATATCAATTATCGGGAAAACGTCTTGATAAATTGACTATACGACTACACCCCCATGAGATATCGAGTAATCCTCTCACACCGTTATATGAAAACGGGCTCTGGCTACATCTGATAGGCTCCATTTACATCACATTCCTCGCCCCCAAATGAATACTGCGAAAGGCAGTGATGGGGCCGTGGAGAACTGTAAGACACCCCCCCCACCTCACAGTATCCACCATGATATATTTTTCATTGTAAACATGGATTGGGGTGAGAAATGTAATATGGGGGAAGAAATGCAATATATATTAAAAATATATATAATATAATAATATATATAACACATACAATGTATATACATTATAATACAACACACACACATATATATATAATACCACACATATATATATAGATATATTATATATATATACACACCAAAAAAATATATACACACATAACACCACCGCCACTTTTTTGGTACACCTGTCCCAAATGCTCTTTTAACATTAATTTCTAATCACCAATCACATGGGGGGCAACTCAGGGATTTTGGCATGTAACATGGTCAAGACATCTCCTGCAGTTTTAAACCAGCATCGTATGGGGGAAAAAAGGGGGGTTTTTGTGCCTTGAAAAGTGGCATGGTTGTGGTGCCAGAAGGGCTGGGCTGAGATTTCAGAAACGCTGACTCCTGGGGTTTTCACGACAACCCTCTCGGGTTTTACAAGGAATGGTCCAAAAAAAAAAAACATCCATGAGCGGGAAAAGCCTTGTTGATCCAGAGGTCCCAAAGGGGAAAAGGGCAGACTGGTTGAGCTGATAAAAGGCAAAATGACTCGAATAGCCACCCGTTACAAACCAAAGGTAGGCA
>JAODAL010085469.1:0-10578 GCA_025379985.1 Phyllomedusa bahiana
TGGGGGGTTTTAAATGGGGAAAGAAAAAGTTATAAAACAACCCAGTATTGAATTACAATGTAATGCCTCTACGACTCATTACGGTGGTTTATTTGTAATGTAAAAAGAAGGTAAAGCAATTCGAAGTAAAGCAACAGCAACATACACAGTATATCTCCCAGGTGAAGTTTTGACATAGATTCCCCTGTTTCTCTTTGATGTTATTTTAGCACCAATTAATGAAATCTATGTTCATTAATTTATTATTTTGCGATGTAAATCGTATGCCTGCTTAGAACAGCAAGTATATCTTCTTATTTCATGCTCTATTCCAAATTTGTGCACAGGGCCGAAATAAATGGTGTAAACTGAGACTAATGATAAATATCACCATCAACCCCAATTGAAAATATACTCTTGATACAAGTTTCCGTATTGAAAGTTCTGTGCTACAAATACACATGTATAAATATCATACAAATCGCTGTGCATTTGAGGTTATTTTATCCTGTGGTTACCATATAATCCTTCAAAGTCAGCAATCCATGCAGGTAAGTTTAAAGTAGCTTAGCAGAGACCATGTTCAGCATTATAGCACACCTGCGTGATGTTTCATGGGTAACACCCTCTTTGTCAAGCATGCTCAGAAGCAAATGCAATGTCTTTATATATCTGATAATGCATCATTATCAAAGATAATTATAACATAGAAAACCTGTGATGAAGTATCAATCTCATAATGTCAATATTAAACCATATCATCATACACAGCAACATAAGTCATTTTATCTTCTACACATACTCAAGAAGGAAGTAGAAGATTCTCATAACCTTATGCGCATGCGCTCCTAACAGCAGGTGGCGTGCCCAAGTGCACTAGAATCATAACAGTTTAACAGAACAAAAATATTACTTACTATTAATAAATGACCTAACAATAGAAATAATCAAATTAATAACAAAAAATTCTTACAATACCTCAAGAACCAAGAAGATCCAGTGTAAATAAAACTCCCATTGAAGTAAAGTCTCATCATCGTTATTATTGTCACCTACAATTTCTTCCGATGCTAGCCTTTTTAGGTCAGAAACTCACCAATGTTCTCCTATTTTGTCTCAAACCTTACTATCTTAACATTTTCCTGCAACATTTTAGTTTTACACAGTCTAATTTACAATCTAAGTTTGTTTAATCAGATTCTGATGCGCAATGAAAGACATAGGGCGACATGTATGAAGATCGGTGCATCGGAGCGTCCGTTTTCACAGGATTTTAAGTGAAAGCTGCGCCTCATTTATGTCGGCGCCCGAGGTGCGCTCATACATGCGGTGTAAAGTTCCCTGCGCCTCGCCAGGGTGTGAGGCACATTGCAGAACTTAGGCGCAGAAGGAATGCGCCTAACATGTATTACGATTCGAGACAGGCTGGAAAGCAGCGAAAAAGCGTTCAACATGTTAGTGAATAGCAAAAAGAGTTGTCTTTCAAATGAATGAATGAATAAAGTGAAAAATCAAAGTTGAATCAAATACATTGCAATGTATAGAAAAATTTGATCATTTAAGATAAAAGCTAATATATATAAGCTCTCCAAAGAAAGAAATAATAGCTAGAACAGGTCTTAAAAAAGGAAGAGAATTGAACTAATTTTACATTAAATAAGCCGTTAATTTTGGTCTATTTTTTTTAATAACAAATTAAGATGTATTTGTTCTTATTTCACATTTTATTCTATTTTGTATGAACAGCAAGAGCCAGCACAGCACAGGTCTGGCTGGGACCTGTGGTTCTCGAAGCAGGATTTCTATGTTCCCAGGGCTTAGTTCTGGACGTATTTACAGACGTATTTACGTCCGTAAATACATCGACAACTGAGCCTAAAATAAGGAACAAGTAAACAAGTAGCTTAGAATGGCTACCAATGGGAAATCCGGACGTATTTACGTCCGTATTTACGACAATTTTAGATGTATTTGGGCTGCTTTGAAGTTTAATGCAATTCAGTATATACCACAAAAGGCTTGCTGGGACCTGTTGTCCTCCAAGCAGGATTTCTTGCTTAATTATTTATTGTTCTTGACAATTCATTTATTGTAGTAGTGTACTGCTGTAAGCGTAGAACTATAGCACATTACAAGAATTCCGCGCTCCACTTCGACTTCTCCGCTCAGATAGACCACATTAAACTAGGTCTGCCTGTCAGCGGTGTAAAGCGCCGGAACGCGCCTCACCTTGCCGACCCACATTCATGCATGCCTCGGAGTTTTCTAATTTTCCGCGTCTTGCCCCAGAATGCCCACGGCGCGCCCATTGCATGCTGTTAGGCGCATCCGAAAGTGGCGAAGGTTGCGCCTAACGGCGCATTCCTGCGTCCGACAGGGGATTCGGTACGGTGAGGCGCAGTTTTCGCCAGAAAACAGGCGCAACTCCCAATCATACATGTCGCTCATAAGCTTTACCATAAGGGCACTTGAGCATGTAAATACCCCAACTACAATTAAACGTAAAAAAAAACTTGAATATCAATCTGAGGATAAATTGAGCCTTGAACATCACCCTGCTTTTACTGTGTTATCAATAATAAGTTAACATTGTCTAATTGCTAAACAGTATTAATACATCTGCCACACAGTTCGTGCACAGTTCGTGCTTTTGACCATAGTTGTTGTCAGCCTATGTTGTGGTCAACAAAAATGGGTATAATGATATAGCGCCAACATATTCCGTAGCACTTTAAAATTTAGAGGGTATAAGTAAAGACAAAAAGATAGACATTATACAATAAAAAGCTATTTACAGATCAGGCACAAGGTGTGAGGGCCCTGCTCACGAGAGCTTACAATCTATTAGGTTGTATGGGAGAGATGAAGGATGAGAAGTGCTAAGTTTACAATGGTTCAGTCATGTTTCATATATATGGGATGGTTTACATAAAAATTGGATGAACCTGCCTTAGGTACACTCTTATGAAGGTTATGAGTGTACCCTATCATCTGCGGAAGCATGTTCCAGAGAACTGGTGCTGCACGTGTGAAATCTTGGAGACGGGCATGGGAGGTCTGGATGATTGAGGCATGTAATCTAATATCATCAGTAGAATGCAGATACCAGGTAGAGTGGTAGACAGAGATGAGAGAGGAAATGCAGGGGGTGCAGCACTGTGGAGAGCTTTATGGGTGAAAGTGATGGGTTTATGTTGTGTCCTGTACTGAATGGGCAACCAGTGCAGTGACTGACACCGGGTAGAGGCATCAGTATAGCAGCTGGAAAGAAAGATGAGCCTGGCTGCTGCATTCAGGACAGATTGGGGAGGAGAGAGTTTGCAGAGAGGGAGAACAATAAGGAGGGAGTTACAGTTGCCAAAAGTAGACAAAAGAATGAGGCCACGTTCACATGGCTTATTGCTGGCGTAATTGCGGTGACGTATTTCGCCTGCAATTACGTCGGCTGCCGTGCAGCGGGGGTGGGGGGCCGGCAGCTCGCTGGCCCCATAGACATGCCTTATCCACAGTGCGTATACGCCGTTAATAAGTAACATGTCACTTCTCTCCCCGCTCGCCGTATTGTGCGAGCAGGGAGAGGAAACGTAATCCCTAGTTCTCTATGAGAACTGTGGATTACTGTAATGACTGGGACGTATTTCAGCCCATAATTCGCGCAGTACGGCGCGAATTATGGACTGAAATACGTCTCAAAATAAGCCGTGTGAACATGGCCTAAGAGCAACAATGAGAGTTTGAGTTGTTTCAACACTGAGGAAAGAACAGATTCTGGAGATGTTCTTGAGGTGCGGGTGACAGGAGCTTGCAAGAGATTGCATATAGGAGTAAAGTATAGATCGGAATCTAGTATGACCCCAAGACAGCGGGCCTCCTGCCTAGGAGTTATGGTGGTGCCACACACTGAAACAGAAATAGCAGAGGGGATTTGGTTAGTAAATGATGACAAGAAGTTCAGTTTTAATGGGATTTAGTTTAAGATAAAGGGAAGACATGAAGTCAGAAGCAGCGGCCAGACGGTCACTGTTGTTTTGTCGCAGGGCAGGAGTGATGTCAAGGGAAGAGGTGTATAATTGAGTGTCATCAGCGTCCTGATGGTGCTGAAAGCCAACTCTGCTAACGGTTTGTCCAATGGGGGCTGTGTAGAGTGGAAAGAGGAGTGGACCAAAAACTGATCCATGAAGAACCCCAACAACAAGAGGGAGAGGAGAAGAAGTGGAACCTGCAAATGAGACACTGAAGCAGTGGTCTGAGAGGTAGGATGAGAACCAAGAGAGAGCGGTTCTCACTGTGTACTGGATGCCAATGGCGCTGAGCATGCTGAGGAAAAGATGGTGAACAATAGTGTCAAATGCTGTAGAGAGATCCAGAAGAAACAACAACCAGTAGTAGCCCTGAGATTTAGATCTGAGAAGGTCATTAGAGATTTTAGCTAGAGCAGTTTCTGTGAAGCATAAGGTGCAGAAACCTGATTGCAAAGCCCAGCAGTGGAGCTGAGTCTTGGGGCCCACCTGTACAGTTGACTCTTGGGGTCCACCACGAGCAAACTCTTGGGGCCCACCAGTGGAGTCAATTCTTAAAACCCACCAGTGGAGCTGACTCTTGGGGCCCACTAGTGGAGTTGATTCTTGGAGCCCACCAGGGGAGTTGATTCTAGAGGTTCCACCAGTGGAGTTGATCTTTAGAGGCTACCCTGCAGCTACTGTACAAAAATGCACATGCCTTTTGCTTTCTGCCTCTCTTCCACTGCATTTATCCCTGAAAAACAGCCCCGAACATGTCACACCGATGAGCCCAGCAAGCCAAGGAGCCCACACGGGATTTCCTCTATTCCACTGTGGGCCAGTCTGAGCCTGGTGACAACTACATCTACGGCTCCCGTTACCCCAAATAATGCTAAACAATGTGATACACGGGGTTTTCCCCCACCACGGCTGAAGAAGCTGTATCCCTATATCTATGGCACTGCTTTTGGAAATTTTGGTTGGGACAGATTGAAAATGAATCCCATCATTTAAAACAAAAATTTAAAGAAAAACATCTTTTCAGATCATTCCTCCCAAACACTTTCCATAAGATGAAGAAAAACATTGGTGTTTTCCTTGAAAATGCCCCGAATTTCCTTCTTTTCTTTAATTTCCAAAAAGGGGAACAGGGAAAACGCAAAACCCAGAAAATTTCCCTAGTTTAAATCTCTTTTCATCTTATGTTCATTTACGTATGAAACACAAAAGCTTTTCCCCAATATAAAAATAATGAACTTTAAAAACTTTTTATTTTTGGGTTTTGTAAATATATGACAGAGATTTTTTAATTTGTTTTTAAAAGGGGATGGGGGGGGGGGAGGGGGGTTTTTTAGCAATAGTTTAAAAAGACGGGGGAGAAAGGAAAAAAAAACGGGAAAAATTTAAAATTGCATGCTAAACCAAAATCCCGGGGATTGACCAAAAAATAAATAAAACTAGAATTATTAATAGCTGAAAAAAATTTGAATAGTGGGGAAAACTGAGCATGGCCGGGACGAGAGCTACGATGGGGGGGTTTAAACTTCGGGGTTTACAGTCTATTTAAAAAGGTTTGAAAAAGCCGGGAAAGGGGGGGAAGGGTTGTCTGTCTCTATGTAAAATCCTGTCTAAAGCCAACCGGGGGAAGGGATTTGGACGGGGAAATTGAACAGGGGGGAATCAATAGGGGTAAATTTTCAGGGGGGTAATAACATTTAATAAAATTCTAATAAGTCTTTTATGGGCCCCCCAAAATATAACAAACCCCAGGGGAAGATTACTCTAAGGAAAATTTGATCGGGGCAGTAATCAAAAATTTGGAGGTTTTTTAAATTATGGGCGACTTTAACTATCCAGAAAATCAATTTGGGAAATTCTAAAACCCTTTAAATCTCACAAAGGAAACAGGTTTTTGTCAATAACAAAATGATAATTACCTTTCCCAAATGGTCAAAAAACCGATAGGGGAAAAAGGCCCTTCTAGATTTAAAATTTTGGACTAAACCCCCTGACAGAGTAAAAAAAGGGTTTCAGGTTAGGGGCCCCCTAGGGAAAAAGGGGACCATAATATAATAAATTTCATTTTTCCCTTCAAAAGATTTTTTTTGTAAAGGACCCACAAAAACACTAAAATTTTTAGGAAGGCTAATTTTATTCTGCTTAAGGGGGGCCCAAAAACCCGTATTAAATTTGGGAAAAAAGGGTTTAAATATGGCAGAAAAAATTTAAAAAGGGGGAATTTTTTTTAAAAACATCCTTGCTACCAAATGTGAGGGGGTAAAAACCCTTTTGGGAATAAAAAAATTAGAAAAAGGAAAAAACCCAAAGTTTTGGGTCAACAGAGATGTAAAGGAGGCAATAAAAAACAAAAAAAAGCGTTTTTACCTACTAAAAAAAAGGGCATGAAAAGGGGACAAAAAAAGCTATAGGGAAAAAAAAAAAAGTGTTAAAAATAAAAATAAAGGAAGCAAAAACTGGAGAAAAGGGAAAAACATATTGTAAAAGAAAGAAAAAATAACCCCAAAAAATTTTTTTAACTATATAAATAGTAAAAAGATTAAAAAAAGAAAATGTTTCCCCTTTTAAAATACTGAGGGAGAACAGTAAAAGGACGTGAGAAAAAAGCAAACCTATTAAACCCCTTTTTTTCCAGGATTTACCGAGGGGGATGAGCTTCCCGTTTAACAGAGGGATAGGGGGAAACTTTCCAAAAATTTTTAAAAATTTCTTGTCTAACCCAGGGAAAAAGTTTCAGCTCCGCCTTTGGAAGATTTTAAAAAAGACAAATCCCCCGGTCCAAATGGCCCTACACCCCTTTTCCTAAGGGAGTTAAGGATGTCAAATAGGCCCCCATTCTTAATATTTAAGGGCGCCAAAAAACGGGGGGATTCCCAAAAAAAAAGGGGGGGTTGGGCATAGCAAATGTGGTGCCAATATTCAAAAAAAAATTTAAAAAGGATCCCGGAAAAATATAGGCCCGGGAAGCTTTAAACCCCTGTTTTTAGGGGAAAAAAGTTTGAAGGTTTTCTCAGAGATGCTATCCGGAGTATCTCCCCTGAAAATAAATGTATTTAAACCCGTTCCCAGCATGGGTTTTAAGAAGGGTTTGGTCCTGTCAGACTAATTCTCACTTTAAAAAGCGTGCTAGGGGCTGGATTTAGGGGGGGGCAAATGGAGTCATATATTAGATTTTTCTAAAACATTTGATACGGTGCCACATAAAAGGGGGTTTGGTAAAAAATAAAATGAGAATGCTTTGGGGACTGGGGGGAAAAAGTGTGCAAAGGGTAGGCAACTGGGTCACTGATAAAAAAAACAAAGGGTAGTAATTAACCGGGGACTACCCCAGAAATGGGTCGTGTTTTTCTAGTGAGGTACCACAAAGGGGTTTTAGTTTGGGCCCTACCCTTTAAAAATTTTCATTAATGGGTCTTACAAAAGGGGTTTTCACAGTAGAATATCGATCTTTGCAGACGATACTAAGCCTGTAAAGTAAACAAAAAACAATTTAAGGGTAATGGTTATTTTCAAAGAATTGGATAGGTTGGAGGCCTGGGGAGAGAAATGGCAGGTGGTTTTAAAAAAGATAAAATTTCAAAAGGTTTTGCACCATGGGGAAAAGGGAAAATTTTCATGATTACATTTTAAATGGGGGAAAAAAAATGGGGAAAATGACAAAGGAGAAAGGACTTGGGGTTTCCCAGTGGACAGTAAACTTAAAAAATTTTACAGAAATGTCAGGCACAGCTGCAAGGCTAATTTGGGATCATGGGTTAAATTTAAAAGGGGGGTTTTTGGCACATGATGAAACATTATTTTTCCCAAATTTTACAAGTCACTGGTTAAAACCCACATGGAATATTGTGTACAGTTTTGGGCACCCGTGCACAGGAAAGGGCATTGTAGAGCTTTAAAAAGGTACAAAGGCGGGCAAAAAAAAAATTTAAAAAAGGGCTGGGTGGATTTCAGTAAACCCCGAAAGATTAGGGAAGATTAGGGTTTTTTTATTTAGAGAAAAGACGGCTTCGGGGGGGGCATTTAAAAAAAATGTTTAAAACATGAAAGGGCAATATAGAGAAAACTCTCCCCCCGATTTTAAATTTTTACCCCGGGCTGTATCTAGAACAAGGGGGCATCCTCTAAGTCTTGAGGAAAAGAAGTTCTTCTTTCATACAACAAGAAAGGGATTCTTACTGTAAGTAGCCAGTGAGACTGTGAACGCTCTGCCAGAGGACTTGTCATGTGAAATCAAAACGTAGTTCAAAATGTTTAGATGCATTTCTGGAGCTTAATAAAAAGAACAAGTTATAGTGTCTAGGATTCCTGGAGAGGTCATTGATCCAGGATTTGTTCTGATTTGCCAGATTGGAGTCGGAATGATTTTTCCCTAAAATAGACAATTGGCTTATACCTCATTGGGGGTTTTTTGCCTTCCTCTGATTAAACCTTTAGATAGCAGGCTGAACTGGATGGACGTCTTGTCTTTTTTCGGCCGTACAAACTATGAAACTATGTGAATGTACATAGTGGTAAGATCTCCTTGTAATAAAATCGGATTTATTCTTAGTCATATACTTAACCGAATACCTAAAGAGCTAAAAGAGCAATAGTAGAAGCACTAAAAGAGTGTTCATTAATTTAAAAAACCTATTCATAGAACTGCCATATCCTTCTGTCTACGGATAATAATTAAATGGAAACCTATTTATATAAACAGTAAGGTATAAACAGTATAACTATACGACTAAGAATAAATTAGATTGCATTACCAGAAGAGCTTACTACTATTTACATTCACGTGATGCATATTAAATAGCATATTAAACCACTTTTGTGTCCAATGCAGAATGGTAAACAAGACGCTAAATATGCAAAATGTAGTCCACGTAGATATAGAAATCTATGGCTCAGTCACAGCTACGCCACAGTATCCACTGGAATACATTTTATGTATCCCAACGGATACCATGAACAGGCCTTCAAAACGCTATGTGAATGGGACTTAAATTGAACCAAGGTCATTAATATCAGAACTGAGTTAATTACATAAATATGGTACCAGAATCAAGAACAATACAGAATAAATTGCAAAGACAGGAGGTTGTTTATAATTTTGTATATGTAAAAACAGTCCATATTCCCAAAATACTTTATGGAAATGCTGGATTTAAATTTTTCCTCGTAGCCATGCCCCAATTCGTATGATTGATCGTCATAGGCAGAATAAACAGTGACATTAGCCCATGATGATTTCTTGTTAACAAAAATTCAATATACTTTTTCTTTCCCCTTTGCCCCAAAACTGCAAAGTGACTTTTCCCCTTGATTTGTTTTGCGAGTTTGTACAAAGCAAATCCTGTCCCCTCTAAATAAAGGGCCCATGAAAATTTAACAGTAATTTATTGTGTTTTAAAATATTAAATGAAAAATGTTTTGTTTCTTGAAAATACTCCCCAACACTGTGACCTTGAAAAGGCCCAATTTTTCCTGAAATAAAAATGACATCTATGCCTTGTAGAAGCGCGCAGGTTCAATGGGGGTGTATTATTGGGATGATGGCAGGGTAGTGAATGGGGGTAATGGTGTGTGGTGCCCGGGATAGCAAGTAAATAAAGAGATAATTTTCGGGCAAAAAAAAGGTTTTACTAGGGCACTAGTTTGTCAAAAACTGCTCTGTTCTTTAGATGTAAGGGCCCTTGGACGCAGCCAGAACTACCCTTTTGAAACATTAGTGAGTTCAACCTCCTAGGGATGTAAGATCCTGGATAATTTCAGTAGCCTTTCTGTGGACAAGGAATGGAAATGGAGAGCCCACCGATCCCCGCTGGCCAAAACTGCCCCACAACCCTTCACTGAGAGACCCCCTTTTTTACTGCCCGATGAAATAGAATCTGTCGCCGGGAGATTTCCCCCAGTTTCATTAGATATAAACCGTCTGTTAATGGATTTTATAAGGGAGAAACCATCCCCCGGGAGAATACTAAGACGAGAACCCCCCGGGGGGAACCTTTCGTGGTCAAAATAAAGGGAGCCCAAAATTTAAAATTTTTAAAATTTAAATTTCCCTTAAAGGGGAATTTGAAAAAACAAATACCGGGGGACAGAAATTATAATGGTCAGATTGCGATACAGTTGGGGGTTTCAAACAGTATGTGAAAAAAAGGTACAAGTAGTTACGGAAAATTTGGCCTTAGCGCTGTGCGTGGGGGGAGTGTATGCAAGTGAGTTTCCCCGATTCCTTTGATATGCTGCCCACTTAAGCCCCCAAAAGACAACAAAAGCTACTGCCAGGCAAATTTTTTTAATCCCAGCGGGTTTAAACCCCCTGGGTAGCTTTTGTTCCCCACCTTGGGCCCTGTTTGAACCCCATGGGTATAATTCTGGAAAGGGCCCCAGAAAAGGGTCTCTGGGCCATTTTTCTTTGGTTGGCCCCCTTGTTTTATACCAAATCAGCTTTTCTGCAAAATTGCTATAGTTTTCCATATTCTAACCCCGGTCCCAGAAAGGAGGGAGATTAGGTGTAAAGCGTCTCGTTCCCCAGTTCTCAAGTTGGAACCAAATTTTCAGGGTTTTACTTAACAAATTCCCTAATTCTTAT
>JAODAL010085470.1:0-10578 GCA_025379985.1 Phyllomedusa bahiana
ACACAAAGGACAACATGTAAAACGGACTCGGCCCAAATTTTCTGGCATACTTTGCACAAAAACTGTCATACCCGTTCTATAAGTATAACAGTCGTACCCCAAACTTTGGCGCCATCGGCGCCTACCCCTACACTTTTTAATGCACCAAAGATGTGGGGGCGTTCTGTGGGTGTGTCTCACCATATTCAGAGGATCAGACATACAGTATTTATGAATGTGGGACGCCAAAAGTAGGTGCATAACTGTCAGAACAGCCAGGCCAAGTTTATGGTGGACTGTCTGAGCCTGAGTTGTCATAGTGGAAGTACAATACTCCAAATATAGGTTCATACAGGTTCATACATTCTGGCACATTCTACACTGCCTTAAAGCCTGTCAGCGTCAAAGTTCATCTATGTCACCCAAAGTGCATTGCAGCCTAAGGTAGATGGGGTGGTTGAGTAGCTGCAGACTGGTCAAGGTCCCCATGCAGAACCATCTCAACAGCATTATGGGTCCCTGGGCAGAGCTGTGCACTGGGCCCCCACCACACAAAATCCCTCACCGGTATAAATATATACATTATAACTTACAACACCATGATATAGAGACCACATAGTAGTCAGACACCAGCTCAGTTTATCTCACATAACAGTATCTACAGCACTGATCCAACACAGAAGAGAAATAACCCCTCGCATCCAGGGACTCACAGGAGACATCATCTCTGATCAGTAGTTCTCTGAATCATTCTTTTTCCCTTTTAGGGCTTGTTCACACAGCGTTTTGGATCCTTTTTACGGATCCGTTTTTGGCACTTGAAAAGCGGATCCGGAAAGCGGATCCACAAAACGCAGCAATGGATACTTGATTTGGATCCGTTTTGAATCCTTTGTCACTTGCTGTTTACGCATCCGCTTTCCGGATGCGTTTTTTGAAAGAAGAAGAAGAAAAAAAAATCTTTCTCTCCCCTCCCCCTCCCCGCGCTCCGTTCATTAAAAGCCCCGCAGCTCCGTTTATTTAAAAACCCCGCTCCTCCGTTCATTAAAAGCCCCGCTCCTCCGTTCATTAAAAAACCCCCGCTCCTCCGTTCATTAAAAGCCCCGCTCCTCGTTCATTTAAAAGCCCCGCTCCTCCGTTCATTTAAAAGACCCGCTCCTCCGTTCATTTAAAAACCCGCAGCTCCTCCACTATATGTCAGCCCCGCAGCTCCTCAACTGTCACCGCCGCTCACCTGCGCTCCCGCCGCTCATCTGCGCTGCTGCCGCCGCCGCTCACCTGCGCTCCCGCCGCCCGCTGCTGCTGCCACCCGCCGCTCACCTGCGCTGCCGCCGCTCACCTGCGCTGCCGCCACTCACCTGCGCTGCCGCCGCCCGCCGCTCACCTGCGCTCCCGCTGCCGCCGCACACCTCTCCAGCGATCCCCGTCCAGCCTCCCATGCGCTTTTCGAAATCCGCTTCAGGATGCAAAGCGCAGCTGATACGTGCCCGGAGTGTGGACAGGTGCCAAAAGCGGATTCCATTATCTCCTATGGGCTTTCACTTGCGTAAACCGCAATAAGAATTGACATGTCAATTCTTAAAGCGGATGCGAAAAGCGCAGTGCAGAAGAGCTCTCAATTGCGCATCGCTGATCTCCCGTGGGAACAACGATGCGCTTTTGCCATTCAACTCAATGTTAATCACACTGACAATTGTTTGATCAGTTTTGCCGATCCGTAAAACGGATCCGTAAAACGGATCATAAAAACGCCGTGTGAACAAGCCCTTACTGACCCCGGCTGGTTATACTGTTTGTCTGACCTTTCCGCTCCTGACCTCGGCTACATTGTTTGAAACTGTGCTGCCTGCCTGACCTCGGATTGCCTGACTATGCCTCTGGTTTCACACAGTGCTTCTACATTTTGGCCTGGTTTATGTTAAATAACGATACACTGTAATTTCTTATGTGTTGTTGTTTATCTGATATGTTTGCTAAATATGTCCTGCTATATAAAACTTTGGTGACTGAGACTGTACAATATGTATTTGCTATCTGTTATGGCCAAGTTTGAGTTGTCTGTAACAAGTAAAGTGTTCCTGTGATCTTAACTTTAGGAACTAAGGACTAATATCAGCACTGTTTAATAGAGGTTTTAGAGATTGTGAGTCATAATTGAATAATAAATAACTTGCATCAAAAATCACACTCACCATTAAGTGAAGTTTTATTGATGTTCCAAACATGGTTTCATATCACCCAATACACATCCATGTAAATGATACGTTGGCCTATGGCCGTTTTGCATCCTCCTGACCCTTTATCAAAGCCTGCTGGGAGTTAGCGTATCAATGTTTTTATCTCACACTATGCCCTACTAATAATCATCACCTAGGAATTTGTAACATTGTTGCGACCAGAACCGTCCAAATGATTGGGCAAACTGGCAAGCCTTCCGGGGTCCCTTTACACTTTTCCTGCATGCTCAATCATTAGGATCAGAGGTGGAACTGCCACTGTAGTAGTTGTAGCAGCTGCTACGGGGCCTGCTGGCCCTGTCTGACACTGCAGCATACCTCCAAATGCTCAGAGCTCCTGTTCCTGACATTTGGAGGAATGACCCAGGGATCCAGAGCACATGCCTTTGATCCCAGAGTCTGCACTGCTTAATTGTTTTTACATCCGAGGATGCGCTAACAGTTAAATCCCTTGGTGGCAAAGAGAGCCTCCCTGCCCTGCCGATTAACTTAATAAGCCTAAGACCTTAAGCCTACTAGATGTCAGCCATGTATTCTAACACAGGCGGCATGATGATGTCATACTATTGCACTACGTGCACCGGGCTTTAATGACAGAAACTGACCTGTGAGAGAATTGAGGTTTTTTTTCTTTTTTAGCTAATGGCGACCCTACCTACCCACCATCCTACAAGAGGCCTAAACTATCTTGGAATTACACATCTTTTATCTGGTCAACCTAACCTAGGTGTGGCCTACCTACCTCCATAGGGTCAACCTAACTACCTGGGAGCTACTTACCTACATGAGGCCTACCTAGCATTCTTGGGGCCTTTCTACCCACCTACATGGGTCTACCTACCTAAATGGGGCCTACCTACTTGCAGACAACCTACCTACCTGGAGACTACCTATCTACCTGGGGTATTGCCTGCTCACCTATCTGGAGCCTTTCCTGCCTACCTAGCTGGGTCTTGCCTACCTACCTACCTTTCTGGGGCCTAACTACCTGGAGCCCCTGCCTACCTACCTACCTTGCCTGTCTATCTATCTTTGGTCCTACCTATCTATCTACCTGGGCCTGGTCTACCTACCAACCTACCTGTGATCCTGCCTACCTCAGCCCCTGTATGCCTATCTACCTACTTACCTGGGGCCTTGCCTACCTACCTTCTTACCAGGGCCTTGCCTGTCTATGCACCTGCCTGGGGTTTTGCCGGCCTATACTGCTAGTGTTTCAGTATTTTACATGTTTCCCCTCTAGACTACATCAGACTTGTTGAACCATGTTGGACCATCATTGGATCTATTTGTCACATCAAGGGAGGTACAGTGAGCCCTGACTGGAACCCAGCCCACTGTACCTCCCTGCTTGACGTGCTGTCCTAGGTGGCAGACGTCAACTGGGCGACAGTCCCTGCGCTGCTAGAGTGCTGGGGCAATCAGGAAGAAGAGTGGTCAGGCAGTCCGGGTCAACAACAAATCTGAAACGCCAAGCCACAAATCAGAACCAGAGGGTAAAACGTAAACAAGCCGAGGTGAAACACGAACGGGAGCGAGGTACCAAAATCAGAAGACATGCCGGGGTCAGTAAGCAAGCAGGGGTCTGGTACACGTGTAAGCAAGCACAATACAAATCACAAGGGAACAAGGCAGCAAGGAAATATCACAGGTGCAGCACTCAGCCTGCAGGGAGTTTAAATGAAATTCCCGGATACCGCCCCTGCAGCTGATTGAAGTGGCCTCCGGGTTCTCCCATTGGCTGCTGCGACTCCCCTGTCCGGAGTGGTTGGGCCTCTGGCACTCACACAGCCTCCAGCCGAATGACTATCAGGGTGGGGTCGCTGATCAGTTTCTGCAGACTGTTGCTCCCTGCAGGCTGAACGTCGTCTAGCCCTGACACTATTTTTGTTTAATAAAATGATTGTCTGGGGGTGTTTAAACAAACTGTTTTTGTGTTGTGTTTGTGTCCTTAATTGTTTTTTTTGTTACCCGAAGGCTGAAACTATTCCCTTTTCCCTTTTACTCCAGTACCCAATGCATCAAAGGTACTGGGAAGATCCAGGTTACCATCAGAAACAGACTCTCTAATAGGAAGTTCTCCTTCTGGGGAGGCTGTAGGATGGTATATTTAGGTTGGGGAGTATTATTCATGGACCTTCCCATACTTGGCTGGTTCTGAAAAATGGAGGGGATTCCATGTCATTTTTTTTATTATTATTTATTGAACATCTATAAATAGATATTCCTCTCTGATAATTAAATCATTAAAAGTAAAGGACATGGAGCGCCACTTTTTTTTCCTAATTAACCAAGGTAGAACTGGCAACTGCAGACTGATACCATCAGGATGGGAAGGTTCATACATGTTGGTCCCTTCCCAAATTAAAAAAATTCCAGGGGTGGGGGGGGGGCAAATACCGCCCAATGGGGGGCCCGGGGCCCTCAAGTAGCAGACAACCCCATTAGAGGGTCCGCTTGTGATCATAACCCAGCTCTTCCCAGTATCCATGGTGTGTTGGGTACTGGGGTAACAGTAACAGGAGGTTAGCCTTAGCTTGAGAAAAAAAACTGCAGGCTGACACCAATTTATAGAAACAAAATTTCGTTGGGGTAATCTTAAGCCGAGCACCATCTTTGTGGCTTGGTCCCATTCCACGGCAGAAAAAATGTAATATATGACTGGACCTGCTCTCCTGCCCCCCACCATTGTGTTATGTGCCAACATATAATTCATCCCCTACTTATATACACCATAAGTAGAGATGGGCGAATTTCTCAAAAATTCGGTTCGGTCACTTCGCCGAATTTTAACGACAAAATTGTTTCGGTCGAATGACTTCGGCACGAATCACGTTAAAAACAAGCTATTCAGGTGCCTAGCCTGCAGGGTTGCTGTAGAACGGTTGTGCACTGCTTTAAATATGCAGAGGGAGCTTGGTTGGTCTTCATCAATGTTGTGTTTTAGTATGGGACACGCACATGACTGCTGCCGCTCTAGAATCGCATCAACTATAAAATCCTGGGCACTTATGGGGGCAAAACTGACAAAAAAACTGAAGCAGGAACGTAGCCTGATAATGTCATGGCAGCAATAGCTGGAAAAAAAACCAACTGAGAGCTCAGGTGGCAACATTAGTGACAGAGTGTGGAGGTGACGGCGGCAGCCACAGCAGCATGAGGTTCAGACAGTGGCACAATGGAATTCTGGAAGTGGCAAATCAGTACAGCCGCAGAGTGGCACAATGACACCAGTGTGGAGGTCACGTGGGCCGCAGCTTGAGGTCGGCGAGTGGCACAATGACAAATTTGGAGCTGGCAAAAAGGAGAGCCAAAGATGTGGCGTACAATGACATCAGTGTGGAGGCACGGCAGGAGCAACAGCAGAGCATAAGGTCAGACAGTGGCACATGACACAGTGTGGAAGGGCACAGGAAGCAGCCACATCAGCAGCATGAGGTCAGACAGTGGCACAATGACAAATTCTGGAGTGGCAAAAAAAGGGAGTGGGCCACAGTGTGGAGGGCACGGCAGCAGCCACGGCAGCAGCATGAGGTCAGACAGTGGCACAATGACACAGTGTGGAGGCACGACAGAGTCACCAGCGCAGAATGAGGGTCAGAGTGGCACAATGACATTCTGCAGGTGGCAAAATAGTATTAGGCCACAGAGCGGCACAATGTCTGAGAGCGGAGGTCACGGCGGCAGCAGCATGAGGTCAGGCAGTGGCACAATGACACAGAGAGGAGGTTTTGACAGGAGCAACAGCATGAGGTCAGAGGTGGCACAAATGACATTCTGGAGTGGCAAAACTGTACCTGCCGCAGAGTGGCACAATGGACAACAGTGTGGATGTCACGGCTACGCAACAGCAGGCAGCAGCATGAGCACATCAGAGTGGCACAGATGACAGAGTGTTGAGGTGGGTGGCCATACCAGTCCCGGGTAAAGAGGGTGGTGGGCAGATGGAGAACTATCAGAAGATGTGTGGCTCAGGGGGTGGCGGCATCGAATAGTGGCTGAGGCAGGTAGTTTGAACCCAGATGACGCCTAAGGCATTGGGTGTTGTGGAAATCCTGCCGATCCACGCACCCTGATTCATCTTGACAAAGGTCAGTCGTTCAAACAATTTCCCGTGGACAGCGGGTTCTCATTGGGGTAACGATGGCCCCGCCGCACTGAACCCCGCTCTGATGCCACACTATGGCCCCCCCTTTTTCTAGGCAGGACTGCTTTTCCACTGCAAACTCGGCAGCTGCGGCCACACATCCCGTTTGGCTGCCCAGTAGTCCAGCGGATCTTCTAACTGGGTGGCAGGAGTGCTGTCCAAGTAGGCACGTCCTGTTGGTTCAGGGAATGCTCCATGTCCTGCTGCTGATGCTGCTGATGACTGCCCTCCTCACTAGGCGGGTGAAGGAGCTGGCATAGTGTCTCCAGACTTAGGTTACTGCTGATGGAGATGGTACTGCTCCTACCCCCCACCTTCCCTGCAGCCGCGGCAGAGTACGTGAGCGCTGAGGAACCACCCTGGGTCTGTCCTGTCAGATGAGGGACGATGCAGCACAAGGCAGCGGCCAAACGGATTACGGAGGATTTCCCTATAGTATTTTGAGTTTGTTTCCTCTCAATAGCTGGAAAAAGGGCTCCCATTTTGGCACCGGTAGAGAGGTCCTATAGGGTGGAGGAGCCAGAAGTCATCCTCTGACGGATGCTGACTATTCGGCTGTCACTAGCCAGGCAAATATGCATGCTGCGGGACATCTGCACAGTGACTCGAGGGGGCTCCCAGCCTCCATTTCCATGTATACTTGCTCGGTGCGTGGGAGTCATCTGCCTCGGTCTTCCTCATCTCCACCGCCTCCTCCAGCTTGCTCCTGCTCCTCCTATCTTGTCATGGGTAGAAAACTCCATCATTTTCACCAGAAAATGCTTCTGCTCCAATGTCTCTCTCCTCTCCTCCTCCATTTCAGTCCCCCACGGACTCATGTGGCCACGAGATGTAGTCGCCTCATCTCAGGTCCCTGGCCCAGACAGATTTTTCAGCATCTGTTCCAGGTCATGAAGCAGTGGTATGAGTTATTCTTCGTGTCCTGGCGACTGACAAATAACGTGGCTCCTCGAAATGGCCTCAACAAACGGCAGGTGCTCTCGCATGAGCTGCCACTGGATGACATCAAAGTTCACAGGGGAGTACTACTGTCTGCTGGATCATCAAAAATTCGTAATGCCTTTCTCTGTTCATACAGTCGGTGCCAAACATGGCATGGCTGAATTCCGCGGTGGAATCAATCGCATATCAGAGCGTGTTGGGGTGTAGAGGCCGTTCTGCCGCTGCACTCGAGGAGGGTGTTCCTGGCTTTGTACGATGGATTAAAGTGCATGCCAGTTTCCTGGCCATTTCTGAATGTTCTGATGATCGGTGGAAGGACTTCAGGAACCTTTTTAAACAGATTGAACAGTGCGCATGCAGGGCGCATGGACCATCCTCTCGGTTGCAGACGCGGACACCATGTTCTCCCATTGTACGTCCTCCTGTTCCGATTTGCAGTTGGCGCGGAGAAAGCCAAAACCAGCGATTTCTTGCTGCATGACGCGGAGCAGTTCTCCCCCTGTGTGACCTTCGTTCGGCCGAGGCAAGCTAGGTGGTAGACTGCGTGACACCGCTGTGCCCTACACATGTGGTATGATGGAGCAGTACTTGTGGTGGCTGAGATGAGTGGTAGTGGTGGAGGAGGAAGGAGGTGGCGGACAATTGGCGCAGAGGCGCAGTTTGACTACGTGGAGGAGAAAGCGGGTCTCTGTCCAAGTTGTTGGTGTGCCTGGGCAGGAAGCACATTCACCCAGTGGCCGTAAAGGACAATTGTATGGCCCTGACCGTAGTTACAGCTCAGACGTCCGCGCTGCAGTGTACATTGGAACAAAACCGATAGCTAAAGGACTGACCACTTTTTGTTATACAGATTTATGAGTGCTGTACTGCCTTTTGGAAAGAAATTACGGGCTTGGAACTCTCCATCTCGGCTCGGCACAAGCCATTAGTATCTGAATGGTGCAGAGTCACATTTGGAAAGGGAGGACTGCAAGTACCAACAACTTGGACAGAGCGACGGTCAGTGCTGACACTTAGGATGGTTGGACGCATACTGATGTCTTCTTTACAATCGCCTCTCTGAACGACTGCTGGCGCCATGAGTGCGAGGAGCAGGAGCATCTGGACGGAGTTGATGTCAAAGAGAAAACAGCTGCCTTCTGCAGAGGTGGTGGAGACACTTGATGGTGAAATGGGCATGCGTGCCACTGGCGTGCTGCTGCTGCAGCGAACAGGATGGACCACCAATCTGAGCACGTTTCTCCCAGGCCACCGGATGGTGGACGCTGCATGTGTTGCCGCATGGCCGTTGTGCAACGCGTTAGCTCAATGGCACGCTTCACTTTCTGCCTCAGTTCTACATATACCCATATTGCTCCTCGGGTTGTCTTAGCAAGAACTGCCACTCCGCGTGTGTGCTGTTTTACCGCCCACGCTCCGCATGAGTACTACTGCCGCGCTGCTCGCTGAGCCCCTGTGCCGCTACTGTCTTGGACCTGCGAAGCGTGGTTTTTATACCCCGTGGCGCTTGGCTGCCGACCTCACACTGCTGTACCCTGCTGATCACGGCCACACAACCCCTTGCTGGCTGCGCCGCTGCCTGACACGCAAGCTGACGCTCTCTTCTCCTGACGATGATGAAGCCCTTGCTTCACCCGTCTCCCAAGTGCGGTCGGCTAAATCTTCAACTAATTTGTGTTTCATCGTCCTCTATGTCTCATCACGGTCTTGGTAAGCGAGGTGTCCTCTCACCACTATGACCTCCCTGCCACTCTCCACATTATACTTTGGCGCCTACTGCAAGAAGCTGGGATGATTGGCCCATTTCTTCGCTGCCAAGTAGCTGCTGACTGCCCTCCTCAAATTGTTCATCCTCGCTATATAGTGGCGCTGAGCCAGACACATAGTTAGATCCTGGCTGGAGGGAAAAAACTGGATGGGAAGAGGGGGCTGAGTACAGGTAGGGCCGCTGGACCCGCTTCGGGCCATGCCAACGAGTGTTGTGTCTGGGTTCCACAAGACTCTTGGCTGCGGGTTGTCGCTTGTCATCTGGGAGAAGAGGATGACCTAGTCAACCAATCAAGAACCTTGGGTTGCTGAACATCACACGGACGCTAGATGACAGCGGCTGTTGTGGCCTCAACGAGTGTCCCCTGCTGCGACGTCCCCTTGCTGTGCTGCGACTGGACCGTTTAGAAAATTTTTTGTGCACTGCCCTGCAGTTGCAGGGCCTGCACCTCTCTTGAATATGTTTGTTCTAAAATGTACAGACACTTTTGATGAAGCTATCTGTTTGATAAATATACACCCCGTTTTTGCTCCAATGAACCAGTAAAGCTTGGAACCCTTGGATATAAATTTCGCCCCAAAATGGCCCGGAAAAATTTATTGTATGTTGTTTACAAGCATTGTGTTTTACTAAAAGTAAAAGCAAAAACAGGTTAAATTTAACCCCTTTGCTTTTGGGAAATTTTGCTACAAGAAAAATGTATATTTTCGGTTGGAAAAAAAGGGGTTTATTTTTGTCGCCCGCAGCAAAAAGCTTTAAATTTAACCCCCGGATGTAAATTGCGCAATAGAATGGCACCCAAATGTGCTTTGTGCGTTTACAATGGGTATTTTTAGCCAACCCAAAAAAGGGTAAAAATTTTAAATTAACTTTGCTGTGAATTAGGTACCAAAAAAATATATATATTTGGGTTGAAAAAGGGTTTATTTTTGTCGACACAGCAAACAACGCTTAATTAAACCCCCGGATGTAAAATTTCGCAAAAGAAATTTAGCCCCCAAATAGTAGCTTTGTAGGTGTTACAATGGCGTATTTTTTAGCCACCAACAAAAGATAAATTGTAATTTAACCTTTGCTTTTGAAATTTGGTACCAAAAAAAAAATTATTTTGGCGTTGAAAAAGACGGGTTTTTTTTTACAACCAGCAAAACAACGTTAAATTAACCCTGGGGTGTAAATTTTCGCAAAGAAAGAGCCCAAAATGTATTTTTTAGCGTGTTACAATGGGTTTTTTTACGCACACAACAAGAGATAAAATTGTAATTAACCCTTTTCTTGTGAATTAGGTACCAAAAAAAATATATATATTTGGCGTTGAAAAGAGGTTTATTTTGTCAGCACCCAGCAAAAAAAACGCTTAAATTTAACCCCCGGTGTAAATTTTCGAAAAAGAAATTTAGCCCCAAATAGTAGTTTTGCGTTTACAATGGCGTATTTTCTACGCACAACAAGAGATAAAATTGTAATTAAAACCGCTTTTGAATTAGGCTACCCAAAAAAAAATA
>JAODAL010085471.1:0-10577 GCA_025379985.1 Phyllomedusa bahiana
ACCCCAAGGCCTGCAGGCTTTTATTGACCCCGCTTTTTAAATCTTTTATTGCCAGGGCCCAAGACCACAGCAGAAAAAGGGGAATTCCCAAACCTTTATTGGGTCACTTTTAATTCTTTGTACAAAGCAAAAAACACCGGCTGAAAATTAGATCGGGAGAAATAAAAGCCTCAAGGATATTCTAGCTTCCTCGAATCTTAAATGTTTCTTTTGACAGACAGAGATTGTTGAAACCTATCAAAACAGGTTGTTTCCCCTATCTGAATTGCCATTGTTGCAAGCATCTAATCAAGAGTAATACTTTTATTCAACCGCTTACAAATAAAACATAAAATTAATAATTTTTTTACTTGCCACAGTCGGCATGTTATTTATGTGTTAACATGCCCATGCGGTCTTTTATATGTTGGCGAAACTGTACAGGAAGTTAGAATGCGTATAGGGAAACATAAATCTACCATACGCACAGGAAAAATGGATCTGCCAGTTTCAAAACACTTTATTGAATCTAAACATAAAATTGATGATTTACTGTTCTATATATTTGATCATATTCCAATAAATAAACGTGGTGGTGATAGGAATCTATGTTGAAGAAGAGGGAGTTACAGTGGATACATAAATTAAACACCCTTTATCCTAATAGATTAAATACGGAATTCAAAATACTCCCTCAAGTTATGTCGCTAAATAGATTTATAAAAGCTCTTGAGATACTCACCTTAATTCTGTTTTTGTCTGACTTGAGTATGTTAGCACATATGGTGCTGGCATATATTTATATTCATTATTTGAATTTTTATTTTTTGTCTCTTCACAGAAATGAAATACTTACCTATTCTGCTGTAACAGCTCTGGATTGGACTTATTGCTTCCATCGGTTCCGTACTGTCCGTGATGGGATAAATTATTTACATACTTTTTGCGTCATTTCAATAAATGGTTTAAATTTTAGGTCTAGGGAGGTATGTAGCGCTGTGATGTTTGAATTTTGCGCCTATATTAACCGGGGTGCCCTTTTGCTAGGCATTGGCTGCTCCATAATTTTTGGGTAATTGATGCCTGGCTCCTCTCTATAGTCAGTGTCCCCTTTTGGTGATGCTGTCTTATGAGTGGTGGTATATCTGAGGTTTTATGGTTACGCATATATTTCTCCCACCAGTTGACCTGTTTTCAGCCTTTATTCTATATTGTGCTATTTTAGGTATCTCTGCGCTATGCGCTGTGTGGATTCAACCAGCTCTTGAGTGCCGTGTGTTGTTTCCCCCTGCGCAGGGTTCCGTCTTTTACCGCATGCATGGTGGGACAGCTTGACTCTACTGGACATGAGCCTGGCATTTAGTGGGGGCGCATGCGCAGTCCATCTGTAAAAAACGCCAAGAGCGATAGTGGTGGCGAGAATAGAGTCCTGTCTAGTGAGGTAATAATAATTAATTATTCCAATTATGAAGTGCAAAACTATATCACAGTGACATTATCAATTTGCTCTATCAGATGATAGCTTTCTATGATAATTAATACACAACCATGTACACTGTGATTTGCTTACTATGTATAACACTTGATAAGCATATGTAAATTGTTGTTTGGAATATACTTCTTGTCATTTTGATTATGTACATGAATAATGTAATCGCTTTTTCTCTTATTATGTATTATTTGATTGATTGATTGATTGATTGATTGATTAATGACACTGTTCACTTTACATAACACAAGATGGCACTGTGTGTTTAGCTAGAAAAAAGCCCTGAAAGGGCTGAAACCTAGCTGTTGTTGGGTCAATAAAAAATAATAAAGAAAAGGGAAGTAGTCTTAAAATTTTACTTTTAATAATAATTGTTAAAATAGTAACCACAAGTAATATAACTCTCCATGAATAATGAAAGACAATGGCTAGCTAGTCCTGAGCAAATACTGGGAACCCAGCACAAACAAGCACAACTGCAGACCCCTATCATGCCCCTAAACCAATGCTAGTCCTGAGCCTATCTAACATCAGGAGTATCGTCCCAATAAGTAGCGTATCCCGGTCCGAACCTTATCTGCAAAGTCCCTTGATGACGTCGGGTGGCGCGAACAAGCGTGCTTAAAAACCCGACTCCGCGAGCCCCGAGCGTCTCGTCTAAGTCACAGCGGATGCTGTGAGTCCCACACTCGGGCTCTGGAGATGCAACGGGAATAGGATAGGTGGTAAGTACAACTACCAGAGTGCTCGATTATGTTCATCAAGCTGTCTGTGGAGTAACGATGGCTCTTGATCTGTCTATTTTTAATATAGAACGTACCACCTTTTATTCCCTATCAGAGCCCAGTACCACCCATTTGACTGTCTTAAGGAGGTAAGGTTCATATGATTGGACTATATTAGCATCATTAAAAGTAGCAACTGGTTATCACCATTTAAGGTATTTGTGCTGCAGAAACAATGTCTTATTCACTTGATGTCTTTTTTCTGAATCTCACATTGGGGGTATGTTTTGCTACTATTAACGTGTTGGTTTCAGTACCCTAAAGAGATGTCATTTTATGGACACTTTTTGTTATCACATATTGTCTTGTATCTTAATACATTCTTTCATTAAACTATTGTGATTTATTGCCTATCGCATAATCCATTTGTATCTCAATTTAATACCCTGGGTCTCAACTTTGTGCAGATTAATATCAGAGGGGCCGGTCGAAACATGTTGGGATGGGACTGTAGGGTTTTTTAGGGACTTTATAAGGTTCCGGACTGGGACCAGCACAACAGCAGACCCTATCAGGCCCTAAACCAATGCTAGTCCCTAGCCTATCTAAAATCAGGAGTTTCGCCCCTATAAGGGCGTTCCCGTCCGGAACCTTATCTGCAAAGTCCCTAAAAGACCCTACACTCCCGTCCCAACATGTTTCGACCGGCCCCTCTCATATTAATCCGGTCTCGGCAGAGGACAAATTGGGGAAGCAACGCACAAAGTTGAGACCCAGGGTATTAAATTGAGATACAGATGGATTATGCGATAGGCAATAAATCACAATAGCTTAATGAAAGAATGTGTTAAGATACAAGACAATACGTGATAACAAAAAGTGTCCATAAAATGACATATTTTTAGGGTACTGAAACCAACACGTTAATAGTAGCAAAACATACCCCCAATGTGAGATTCAGAAAGGACATCAGTGAATAGACAATGTCTGCAGCACAATACCTTAATGGTGATAACTAGAGATGGCCAGGAATTTCCACAAAAAGTTCAGGTCATCGCCGAATTTTTCCGACAAAAATACGTTTCGGTCCGAAATACTTCGGCACGAATCACGTTAAAAAACATCTTATTTTCCAGGCTGCCCAGAGCCTGCAAGGTGCTGAAGAACGATGTGCCATGGCTTAATATGCAGAGGGCGGGGACCTTGGTTTGGTGGTCTTCAAACAAATGTTGTTGTTTTTAGTATGACACGCACATGACTGCGCCCGCTCTAGAATCTGCATTCACTATAAAATTCCCTGGGCACTTAAGAGGGCAAAACAGACCAAAAAACACAAGGCAAGCCGGGAATGAAGCCTGATAAAGACATGCAAGCGAAAGCTGGAAAAAAAAAAAAAAGAGATCACAGGTGGCAACATTAGTGATAGAGTGTGGAGGTGACGGCTGCAGCCACAGCAGCATGAGGTCAGCAGTGGTCACAATGACATTCGGAGGCGGCAAAACAGTATAAGGCCACCGAGGTGGCACAAAAGATTCAGTGTGGAGGTCAAGGCGGCAGCAGAGATGGAGGTTCGACAGAGGCATCAATGACATAAATGGGATGCGGAAAAAAACATTATTTAGGGCACAGAGTGAGCACAATCACACAGTGTGTGAGGTCACGCGGGTCAGCAGTAGAGGTCAGGCAGTTGCACAATGACATTATGGAGGGGGGGGCGGCAAACAGTATTCAGGGCCCACAGAGTGGCACAATGATCAGTGTGGAGGTCCCGGCGCAGAAGTATGAGGTCAGACAGTGGCACAATGACATATATTGAGGCGGGCAAAACAGTAATAGGCCACATGAGTGGCAACAATTATACAGTGTGGAGGTCACGGCGGCGGCAGCAGTATGCGGTCAGACGAGGGCACAATGGACAATATGGAGGCGTGCAAAACAGTTATTAGTCCACATAGTGGCACAATGATTCAGTGTGGAGGTCACGGCGGCAGCAGAATGAGTCACGACATTGGCACAATGACATTATGTAGGTGGCAAAACAGTATTATGCCACAGAGTGGCACAATGATACAGTGTGGTAAAGGGTCACGGCGCAGCAAGTATGAGCAGACAGTGGCACAAGCCAAAATTCTAGGAGGTGGAAAAACAGGAGTAGGACCACAGTGTGGAGGGCACGGCAGCAGCAATGGCAGCAGCAATGAGGTCAGACAATGGCACAATGACACAGTGTGGAGGGCCCGGCAGGAGTCAAAGCCCCAGCAAGAAGTCAGAGAGTGGCACAAAGACAATATGTAGGTGGCAAAAAAGTATTATGCCACACAGCGGCACAAAGAAAGAGAGCGGAGGGGACCGCGGCAGCAGCCAGAGGTTCCGGGCATGTGCACAATGACAGGAGAGTGGGAGGTGAGATAGGAGCAAACAGCAAATGGGGAGGTTCAGAGAGTGGCACAATGACATTCTGCAGTTGGCAAAATAGTATAAGGACCACAGAGCGGCACATGACGAGAGAGCGGAGGTCACGAGGCAGGCAGCATGAGGTCAGGCAGAGTGCACAATGACAGAGAAGGGAGGTGATGACAGTGAAGCAAACAGCATGAGTCAGAGAGTGGCACAATGACATTCTGCAGTGAGGCAAAAAAGATATAAGGCCACAGAGCGGGGCACAATGACCTGAGACGGAGGTCCACAGGCGGCAGCAGCATGAGTCAGGCAGTGGCAACAATGACAGAGAGAGGAGTGATGACAGGAGCAACAGCATGAGGTCAGAGAGTGGTCACAGATGACGATTCACATGTGGCAAAAATAAGTAAAAAGGCCCAGAGCGTGCACAATGACAGAGAGCAGCGGTCACGGCGTGGCAGCATCCTGAGGTCAGCTCAGTGGCACAAGGACAGGAGTGGAGGTGATGAACAGAAGCAACAGCATGAGGTCATAGATGTGACAATGACATTCTGCAGGTGGGCACAAAATAGTATTAAGGCCACAGAGCGGCACAATGACTGAGAGCGAGGTCACGGCGGCAGGCAGCATGAGTCCAGGCATTGGCACAAAATGACAGAGAGTGAGGGTGATGACAGGGCAACAGCATGAGTCAGAGAGTGCACATATGACAATACGAGAGGTGGCAAAACAGTACCAGCCGCGATGGCAAATGACACAAGTGAGGGATGTCACTGGCACACACAACAGCATGCAGCACATGTAGCACGATAGAGTGGCACAATGACAGAGTGTTGAGGTGGGTGGCCAATTCACCAGTACCCTGGTAAAGACTTTGGTATCAGATGGAGAAACTATCAGCAGATTTGGCATACAGCTGGTGTGCGGCATCCAAATAGTGGCTGAGGCAGTGTAGTTTGAACCAGACTGACCCTATGGCATTGGTGTGAGGAAATCCTGGCCCGATCCACACCGCCGATTCCATCTTGACAACGTACAATCGATCAACATTTCCCGTGGACAAGCGGTTCTCCTTGGGGTTAACGAAGGCCCCCACCGCCGCACTGAAACACAGCGCACTATGCCAACTCAGGCCGGAGCAGACAGCTTCATCCACTGCAACTCCGGCAAGTTTGCGGCCCACACATCCAGTTTGGCAGCCCAGTAGTCCATCGTATCTTCTAACAGGGTGGCAGAGTGGCAGTGAGGCGCACGAAGGCCACAACCTGTTGGTTCAGGGAAATGCTCCAATGTCCTGCTGCTGGCTGCTGCAGCAAGGTGACTGCCCCTCCCACAAGGCGGGTGAAGGAAGCTGCTCTTAGTGACTCCGACTTAAGGTTTACAGCTGATGGAGCGGTACTACTGCTCCAACCCCCCACCATCCCTCCAGCGCCAGCGGCAGAAGTACGAGAGCGCTGAGAACCCCCCGGTCAGACCGTCAGAGGATGGACGATTCCCGCACATAGGCAGCGGCCAACTGATTAACGGAGGAATTACGCCCTATAGTATTTTGAGTTTGTCTTCCCTCTCAATAGCTGGGAAAAAGGCTCCCATTTTGGAACCCGGTAAGCGAGGTTCCAATAGGGTGGAGAGCCAGAAGTCATCCCTCTGCCGGATGCTGACTATTCGGCAGTCAACTAGCCAGGCAAATAAGCATGCTGCGGGACATCGTGCACAAGTGAACTCCGGAGGGGCCTCCCATGCCTCCATTTCCTCTGTAAACTGCCACGGAGCTTGGGAGTCATCTGCCTCGACTTCCTCATCCTTCCCATCCACCCCTCCAGCGCTCCTACGCACGTCCTCCTCTCTGGTCACCTGGTAGAAAATCCACTCATTTCACCAGACAAAGCTTTCTGCTCCAATGTCCTCCTCCTCCCTCCTCCCCTCCATTTCAGTCCCCACCGACTCATTGGCCACAGATGTAGTCGCCACATCTCCAGTCCCCTGCCCAGACAGAATTTTCAGCATCTGTTCCCATTACATGAAGCAGTGAATTACGTGTATTCATCCCGTAGACCTGTGCGGACTGACAAATAACTGTGCCAGTCCCACAATGGCCTCAACAAAACGGCAGGTGTCACGCATGAGCTGCCACTGGCTGACCATCAAAGTACACAGAGGGGGATACTTCTGTCTGCCCTGGATCATACAAAAAAATCGTTAATGCCTTTCTCTGTTTCATACATCGGTCCAACAATGTGCAGGCTGGAATTCCAGCGGGTGCAAACATCGCATGATCAGAGCGTGTTGGGGTAGGGCCGTTCTGCCGCTTGCAAACTCAGGAGGTGATCCTGGCATTGTAACGAAAGGATAAAGTGCAAATGCACAGTTTCTGGCCATTTTCAGAAAGTTTCAGAAGATCGGTGGAAGACTTCAGGAACCTTATTACAACCAGATTGGACACGTGCGCATGCAGGGCGCAAGGACCCATCCCTCCTCGTTGCCACATGCGCGGAACACATGTTCCTCCCATATGTCCGTCCCAAGGTTCCGATTTGCCAGTTTGGCGCGGGAGAAAGCCACACAACGACTCTTCTTGCTGATGACGCGCAGCGTCCTCCCCTGTGTGACTTTCGTTCGCCAGGCAAGCAGGTGTAGAACTGCGTGACACCCGCTGTTCACTACACATGTGGTATGATGGAGCATACTTGTGGAGGCTGAGATGGTGGTGGTGGTGGAGGAAGGGGGAGGGGGACGGGGCCAAAGGACAGCAGTTTAAAACTTTTGGGGAAAAAAGGGGCTCCCCTTTCCAATTGTTGGTGTGCCGGGGCAGGAAGCACATTCACCCAAAAGGGGCCGTAAGGACAGTACGGCCCACCGTAGTAACAGCCCAAAAACCCCCGCGGGGCCGTTACCTTGGGAACAAACCGAAAGCTCAAGGACTGACCCATTTTCTGTTCACATTTTTATGAATTTGGGGTATCTGCTTTTGGAAAAAAATTACGGCTTGGAACTCCCCTTTCCCCGGCTCGGCACAAGCCATTATTCCTGAATGGTGCAGACCCAAAATTGGAAAAGGGGAGGGACTGCAAACCAAAAACTTGGACAGGAGCCCCCGTCAGCTCTGAAACCTTAAAATTTTGGGACCAAGGGGTTTTCTCTTTACAACGCCTCACTTAACGACAGCTGGCCCCATGAGTAGCGGAGCGGGAGCATCTGGCCCGGGGAGAGGAGTCAAAGAGAAACACTGCCTTCTCAGAGGTGGGGGAGCCTTGACGTGAAATGGCATGCGTCCCCTGCCGTGCTGTGGAGCGGCAGGATACCACCCCTGAAACCAAACTTTCCCCAGGCCCCGGAAAGGGTGACCTTTCATTTTTGACGCGGGCCGTGTCCAACGTTAGCTCCCGCCACGCTCACTTTCTGCCCCCAAAAATTCTACATATACCCCTATTTGGCTCCTCCGGTGTCTTAGCAAAGAACTGCCACACCGCCGAGTAGCTGATTTTTACCGCCAACGCTCCGCACTGAGTGACTACTGCCGGCCGCTGCCTCGCTGAGCCCCTGTGCCGCTACTGTCTTGGACCTGCGAAGCGGGTTTTCTACCCCGTGGCCGCTTGGCTCCCGACCTCACACTGCTGCTACCCTGCTGACTCACGGCCACACAACCCACTTGCTGGCTGCGCCGCTGCCTGACGCGCAAGCTGACGCCCTCTTCTCCTGACGATGATGAAGCCCTTGCTTCACCCGCTTCCAAGTGCGGTCGGCTACATCATCATCTATTTGTGTTTCATCGTCACTACTGTCCTCATCACCGGTCTTGGTAAGCCGAGGCTGACCTCTCACCACATGACCTCCCATGCCACTCTCCACATCTATACTTTGCCGCCTACTGCAAGAAGCTGGGGATATTGGCCCCATTTCTTCGCTGCCACGTAGCTGCTGACTGCCCTCCTCAAATTGTTCATCCTCGCTATATAGTGGCGCTGAGCCCAGACCACATAGTAGATCCCTGGCTGAGGGACCTGGATGGGACAGAGGCGGGCTGAGGACAGGTGAGGGCCGCTGACCCGCTCCCGGGCCATGCCAACTAAGTGTTGTGTCTGAGGTTCCCACCGACTCTTGGCTGGGGTTGTCAGATGTCATCTGGGAGGAAGAGGATGACCTAGTCAACCAATCAAGAACCCTTGGGTTGCTGAACAACACACGGCCGCTAGATGACAGCGGCAGTTGTGGCCTCACCGAGTGACCCCTGCTGCGACGTCCCCTTGCTGTGCTGCGACCTGGGCCCGTTTCAGAAATGTTTGTGCCACTGCCACTCGCAGTTGCAGAGCCTGCCACCTCTCTGTCTGACATACTGTTTGTTCTAAAATGTACAGACACTGTTTGATGAAGCTATCTGTATATGATAAATATACACCGTTTTTGACTCCAAATGAACCCAGTAACAAGCTTGGGTAACCCTTGGATATAAATTGCGCTCCACAAATGGCCAGGAAAAATTTACTTGTATGTGTCGTTTACAAGCACTGTGTGTTTTACTAAATGTAAAAGCACAAACAGGCTTAATTAACCTTCGCTTGTGAATTATGCTACAAGAAAAATGTATATATTTCGGTGTTGAAAAAGACGGTTTATTTTTGTCAGCACAGCAGCAAAACAACGCTTAATTAACCCCTGGATGTAAATTGCGCCAAAGAATTGAGCCGCACAAACTAGTAGCTTTGTAGCGTGTTACAATTGCGTGTTTTCTACGCCACACAACAAGAGATACAGTTGTAATTAGCCTTTGCTTGTGAATTAGGCTACCAAAAAAAAATATATATATTTGGCGTTGAAAAAGACGGTTTATTTTTGTCAGCACACCACAAAACAACGCTTAATTAACCCCTGGATGTAAATTGCGCCAAAGAATTTGAGCCGCACAAACAAGTAGTGTGTTACAATTTCGTTTTTTCTAAGCCACACAACAAGAGATACAGTTGTAATTATCCTTTTCTTTTGAATTATGCTACCAAAAAAAAAAAAAAATATTTTGCGTTGAAAAAGACGTTTAATTTTTGTCAGCACACCAGCAAAACAACGCTTAATTAACCCCTGGATGTAAATTGCGCCAAAGAATTGAGCCGCACAAACTAGTAGCGTTTTACAATTGCGTGTTTTCTACGCCACACAACAAGAGATACAGTTGTAATTAGCCTTTGCTTGTGAATTAGGCTACCAAAAAAAAATATATATATTTGGCGTTGAAAAAGACGGTTTATTTTTGTCAGCACACCAGCAAAACAACGCTTAATTAACCCCTGGGTGTAAAAATTTCGCCAAAGAATTGCGCCCCACAAACTAGTAGCTTTGTCGTTACAATTGCGTGTTTTCTACGCCACACAACAAGAGATACAGTTGTAATTAGCCTTTGCTTGTGAATTAGGCTACCAAAAAAAAATATATATATTTGGCGTTGAAAAAGACGGTTTATTTTCTCAGCACACCACCAACACAACGCTTAATTAACCCCTGGATGTAAATTGCGCCAAAGAATTGAGCCGCACCTATATAGTATCTTGTTTACAATGCGTGTTTTCTACGCCACACAACAAAGAACATTGTAATTGCCTTTTCTTTGGGAAAAGCTACCAAAAAAAAAATTTATATTTGGCTTTTAAAAAAACGGTTTATTTTTGTCACCACCACAAAAAAACCCTTTAAATTTAAACCCCCGATGTAAATTGCGCCAAAGAATTGAGCCGCACAAACTAGTACGTGTTACAATTTGGTGTTTTTCACGCCCACAAAAAGAGATACAGTTTTTAATTTGCCTTTGCTTGTGAATTAGGCTACCAAAAAAAAAAATATATATTTGGGTTGAAAAAAACGGTTTATTTTTGTCAGCACACCAGCAAAACCGCTAATAACCCCTGATGTAAAATTGCGCCAAAGAAAGACCCCACAAAATAGTAGCGTTTACAATTTCTGTTTTTTACGCCCCACAACAAAGATACAGGGTTTGT
>JAODAL010085472.1:0-10577 GCA_025379985.1 Phyllomedusa bahiana
AAATATCTTTTCCCTGAGTGCGGGAGTGAAGGACTTCCCTGGTTTGGCAGGATGAGATTTTGAAGTGTCCATTTTTCCCAAACTCCTTTATTTTTTTTCAGACACTTTCAGTCATTATCCCGGCCTCGTTTTGGCTGAGAGTCCAACGGTGTTTCAATGAATTCATTTGTCATACCTGCCGACCGAGAATTCGCAGGGTGCTTCTCTCCCGCCCTAAAGCCGCGGGTGGAGTAGGTCTTCCTGATTGCCGATTGTATTACCTAGTGGCTGCTCATGCCAGATTTTTGGACCTGGTCCATAGCTCTCAAAACAAATTATGGGTTTATATTGCACAAGAAATATGTCCGTTTTCCCTGGCCTCCCTCCCTTGGGCTTTAGAGTCTGTGTTCTCTGACCCTCGGACATTCTCCTACACTACATCTCATACCCTAGCAGCATTGAGGAAGTCCAAACCCTCTGAGACACTCTTGGACCTTGGTGGACCGCTCTTTCCTATAACAGATAACCATCTGTTTCCTCCTGGGAGGTCTGGGGCCTCCTTTCTGGGCCGTAATAAAAATTCGCCCCTATTGGCGAGAGATATTCAAAATCAAGGTGTGCTACGGCCCTTGATAGAACTCATAGATGAGTCCCCCACCTTCAGGAACCAGTATGAGTACATGCAACTCCGCCACTTTTTCACTGCCAATGTCAAAAAAACTAATTTCACAAGAGACCTGACCCCTTTCGAGAAACTATGTGTCCAACACTCAACACCTAGACATCTCATCTCCTTGCTTTATCAGTTACTTCTCTCTCCTGCAGACATGCCTCTCCCCCCTTTTTGTAAGCCTTGGGAATCAGAACTTCAACAATCATTTACAGAGGCCCAATGGAAGAAATATTTTTCCTACATAAAAAAGGCAGTTATTGCCTGTAAAGCTCAGGAGACGAATTACAAAATCCTGACCCCGGGGGGTACAGGGTACCTGCCCTACTTATAAATGGGTTTTCCCACAGGGCCCAAATACTTGTTGGAGGTGCAATAAAGAGGTGGGGACAATGGCTCATGTTTGGTGCTCCAAGCCATTCTGGACTGCACAGGGACTTCCATCCCCAATACTCCTGAGGCTACCCTGTTGTACATGTTCCCTTCTTCACTTGCAGGTCACAAGAAATTCTTTGACCAGACATTTTCTCCAAGCGGCTAAAACAGTAATCCCACGTAGATGGAAGCAAACTCCCCCCCTCCCCCTCTGTGACTGAATGGGTTGAAGAAGTAGCTTTAACTCACCATATGGAGGAACTGATGGCACAACAATCTGACAATTTCTCCCACCTGGTGTGCCTGGCCAATTCGAGTTCCCAAAAATTTTAAAAACCCCTATTTTCCCCCAGGGGGAGTCGTAGGGGTTAGGCTCCTCTGTTGAATTAGGGGGGTTTTCTCCCCCCCCCGGGATGTGAAACCCCACCCGAGTTTCTTTAGAGTTACCCTTCACTCCCCCAGCTTATTTTTTTTTCTTTTTTCTCTTCTTTCTTTCTTCTTCCCTAGGTTAATGTTGGGTTAAATAGGTTTTTCACTTGACCTCTAGGGGAAAAATTTGGTTTTGAAACCATGTTGGAAAAATTTTAAGACCCTGTTAAAAATTTTAATGATTTGGCGACCATGTCCGGATAGGGGCTATCATAGAATCCGCTTATTAAGGTGAACCATCTTGCCCCCCCCGGGGGGCCCAAGGTGATCTTTTGACTTGCTAGGGCCCCCCTCTCGGCATTTTCAGTTGCCCCCTGGGTGTCTGGCCCATCTGGACATTTTACCGGGGGGGGCCCCTGAACTTGTGTGCACTCACTTGCAAAGCCCTTTTTTTCCTTTTTCTTCTGAAAATTTGTTATAAGTAATGACCAAGCCGTTGGTTTAGGGTTCATTATTGTTTGCATTATTTTACAGATTGTCCTTTTTTAAATTGTGATTTTTTTTTAAAAGAAAATGTTAAAAAAACACTTAAATTACAAAAAGTACACTGTACTATGTAATGAAATGGCTAGCCCTAAGAACGGTACAACTTTTTTACATGTGACGTTATGTGGAAAAAATTTCTAAAAACAACTTTATTTTAATTTATATATATATATTTTAAAATATATTTTTAAATATATATTTTTTCCCATTTTTTTTTATACAGTATATATATAATATTATATATAAATTTATATATTTATATTTTATTATAAAATTTATTATAATACAATTTATTATTATTTTTTTTTCCCAGAAAAGATTTGTTGTATTTTTTAGAAATTTTTCCAGTTTACTGTCACATGTAAAAATGTTTTGCCGTGCTTCAGGGCTAGCCGGTTCACTCATGAGTATAGTTTTAAATAATTATTCAGACTTCCAGTGACATACTCTGGACTTGGAGTGCTGCAAGTCTTACATAAGGCTCAGGGATGTAACTAAAATTCATAAAGGCCCATAGCAAAATGAGATGGGGCCGCACCTCTTAATAACAATAAATAAAATAAATCATAAGCCAATAATTTAAGGGATAAAAAAATACTGCCACATGTCGGGAAATTATATATTATATATATTTATTATTAATATAATATTATATTTTAAAAATTCATGAATATACAGAGCTATGAATTTGCCATTTTACATCTACAAATATGTATAGATGCGCACGTTCCTTCATGTATGAATGCTCGTAATCTGCTAAAGGGTTGTGAGAAATTTATAATAATAAAAATTCACATATGCAAAATTTTATAAATTTTCCCTGCATTATTTAAAAAAACTTAATTGGGGGTTCATTGAGCTAGCAGATAACTCCATCGTCTGATAGGCCATGCATTTTAGAATCCTTTTCCAGTATGAAATTTGCATTTTCAATTTTTATATTTTCTTCCCCATTTTAAAAATATTGATCACATGTTATAAAAGGAAAAAATGTGTGCCTCAGATGCAATTTAAAAGTACACAGTTTTTTCCAGTGTGTGTAAATGATGAATCATACCCTCAAACAGTTATCAAAATTATAGGTATTGCCATCTCTGAGGAAGGTAGAAGTATCCATGGATGCTGTTACTTCCTCAGGTTATGATGCTGGTGGGCTTGTTACTCTTATCTGCATAAATACATTTTGCCTGTCAGAAAATGTATTTTCCTGGAGTCTGAAGGTGGCATAAATGTTTAGTGAATTTTTCTTCCTAATAGGATTGAACCAAAATAATTACTGACAAAAGTAATAAAACATCAATCCCCTAGGAGAAACCCTATTTTTTTGATTGTGTTAGGTTTAGTTGGTATCGACATCGATCGATGTCGATAGTCGGCCACCATCGATAAGGTTTTCGAAGTCGATAGTCGATCATTCCGAGACCATTAAAGTCTAGGGAGAGCAAAAAACCCCTTCATTTTACACCCAAAAAGGGCTGGAGAAGCTGGAATTAACAGCCCAACATCAAAGGGATCCCTGTACACTTGGCACAACATTTAGGCTATAAAAGCCACAAAAAAAAAGTCAACACCTTTCATTTTCCCCTGTCTTGTACCAAATGACCCTTAAACCGCATCACCACAAATTTAAAAAAGTCCCAGAAGGCCCGATGAAAATGAACCATCATTTTACTTGAAATGGACATTGAATACCCTGTCCTGAACGCGCATGACCCCCAAACCTGCATGACCCCCACATTTAAAAGTGCTGGAAAAAGGAGTCTTTCAACCACCATTTTAGTTTCACTGGACTATATTTGTCCCTGCCCGGGGGTAGGCTTCTCCCCGTTGGTGGGGGCCCAATTGAGCTTCCTTGGAAAACGGTGGTTAACGTACTGTTAAACCCGGTCCCCTTTATCTTGGCATTCTTTTTCTCTTTTTACTCAACGTGGGGGGGGGTTTTGGTCTCTGTACTTTGTTCCTGTCCGTGTCCATCTCCATGTCCTTGAAAACCCTTACATCTGGTAAAGTTTTCCGACCCCCCTTGTAAAATTCAGAGGAATTTTTTTTAACAGCTATTTTGTACATGAATTTTTTTTTAGTACTTTAATTCTAGAAAACCATTTTTAAAATGGGATGGAATCCCCCATGTCTTTGTTTCTTTTTTTAATAAAATTAAATGGGTTGTCTCAAAAAAGGGGTTTGATGCTTTTTTAAAGATCTGCAAAAAAAAGTCATTTTGCAATATGTGCCCTTAACAGTGTCCACCTATTCCTGTTTCTGACAGCACCTACCCTTGAGCCACCTTGACCATTGTGAAGAACAAATTCTGTTGAAAAAACATTTTTGATGGGACCTGTGGGAAGTGCAGTCCAGCAAAATGCCCCCAAAAATTAAAAAACATGCCCCCATGAGCCACTTTTGCAATTGTAAGAACAAATTTTATTAGAAACAACTTTTTTTAGAATAGGCCTGATATTGTGCTTTCAAAGCGCATGCCCCAAAAAAATTTTATAAAAATATTCTCAGCCACTTTAAAAATTGTGAAGGAGAAATGCCATTAGAAAGCCACTTTTCTGTTCCAAAGGCCCCATGATTATTGCTGTATCTCACAGCAACATGACCCCAAAAAATTATAAATATGACTTCTCAGCCACTGTTAAAAATTGTGAGGCAAACAGCCCCAAAAACCATTGAAAATGTGAAAAATTTAAAGATGAATGAGAAAATTGAATTGGTTTTGTCATGAAACCTTGGTGTCTTTTAGTCTCCTCCGCAAAACCAGAAAAATGAACGTTGGGAAATTGAGAATAAAAATTGCAGTAAGAAATGATCATTTTAAAAATAAGTTTTTCAAGAGGACCATTTCGTTTGGAAGGAACGGAAGAGACCAAACTAATCGGGCCTCGGCAATTGGGGCCACAACATCATCGAGACCCTCCCTGATTCTCTTGATGAAAGTAAAAACGATCCACATTATTTTGGGGAAAGGGGATGGTTTGTCTGTAATGACCCCTCCAGCTGTGCTGAAGGTCCGCTCGTTTTTGGCGGGGCGCGGGGCAGGAAACACCTCTTGGGGGGGCGAAGAGCTGGGGCCTTTCGTCCATTTTGGATCCCCAGAAGTTATTGGGTCCGGAACACATAAAAAAATCGGTGTTGAGACCGATAGTCGTGCCCCATGACTTAAGCTGGCCTTGGATGTTTATGTGGGGGGCCTGCATTGCTGCTTGGTGAGGGGGAAAATAAAGATTCCCAAAGGGTCACCCTTTTGTTCTCCCACCTTGCTCTGCTCCCGCTAGCCAACTTGGCACTCTATTTGCTGTCGTCGTGTGTTGTTCCACCGGACTTTGGGGGAAACTGAAAAATGCAACAGATGTCCCCAGTTGATCAATAGCAAGGTCTTTTCCTGCATTTTATCTCTATTTGGGTGGGTGGAAGGAAAGTGTGAGTTTTGTTTTGTACGGGGATCCAGGGGGGGGCCACCCAGTAACTGTTGTTCATTGTGTGGTTTAATGCGGGGATCATTTTGGAGGAAATGGAGCACCAACCTGTGAGAGATGGGCCTTTAGTTCCCCAAACCTCTGGGGTTAGGGGCATAGCAACTATCTTCCTCATCTGCCTCAAATTCACGCCAACTTCTTTCCAAGGGGGGACGCGGTGTCTAGGAATACCTCCTCCTCCTGCCTCCTCCTCCGCTTCCTCCGGCACGCTTAACACGCCCGACTTGCCCCCAGATGGCACCGAGGCTGAGGTCCCCCTTGCCTATTGGACCTGAACCCTGCCTAATGAAGACGATAAAAATTTTGAAACGTGGGCCTTTTGGATTTGCGGAGAAAAGGCTGTGTCCGTCTCCCCCTCCCTCGCTGGGGGGGACCTGATGTTTCATGTGTCCCAAAGATCGTTCTAGAAAAAAGATCACCACAATGCTCATGCTACAAGGGGATCGTCCCCACTGCCATTTTGTGTTCTTCAAAAAATGGCAAGGGGGGGAGAGCTCTTTTTCCCGCCCCCACTCTCGGTGGTAACACCCCGAGGTCCCCACCGTGTTGTCAGGCCAGTGTCAATTTGTTTCGTAATGGCATTGCGCGCTCCCACAAACGTGGGCATGTGGAGGTGGAATTCCGCGTGTTTTCCCTGTAACAATGAGACGGTTGACGGGGGGCCCGAGCTGACCTGCAACGCAGCCAGGCGGGCGAAGCAGGGTGCGAACGGGGAAGTGCGAACTCAGACCTCGACCTTTTTTCAGCGGCCTGTCCCCGGGGAGCTTTTAGAAATTTCTGGACGACAAGGTTCATGACAGTGCCAGGGAAAAGGGGTGTGCTCCAGCCTACCGATCTTAAAGGGGCCCCCGATTTCGCCCCTTATCGCACACCACCTTGCCTGCACAAGGTTTTGTCAACCCGCCGCGCTCGGTCTCGTTGGGAGAGCCGTCCACACTCCACCTGTGTGTGGACGGGCTCCAAAGGAGATAATTTCAACACGGCCTGGGTCTCGGACGTGATGCCCCCCAGGCCTTGGGGGAATGAGCCCCCGCACCATCCCTGCGGTTTTGAAGGGGGCGGGGCCGAGCCTGAGAGCCACCGTCACCCCCGAGACATCCACCCCGCTCACCCCGTGGCTCTCACAGAGAATAGCGGCCTTGGCCGTGCTTTAGTCCATGTGTCGGTGGTGAGATGGACTTTTGGAAACAAACAGACAACCGCTTGAATTTTGATGAACTGGTGCCGGGCAGGGACGGCTTTTCTCCAAAAAATGCCCGCTCGGGATCTGGGATTGGGGGCAGGCGAGGGGGCCCTGACGTGGCGGAACCATTGTGCCACCCGACGGGAAAAGGGAACATTTCCAAGGCCCCAAAAACCTGGGAATGCCGACATTCAGGGGTTTTGGCTTTGGGATGGTTTTGGGTTTTAAAATGTTTTTCTTCCCAAACCTGAAAGACAGAAGGCTGGCTGTGACGGCCCCTGTACGGCGTGCAGGCGTCAAACTGGCGGAAGGGAAGGGTAGGATGGGTTTTGGTGGGGTGGTGGGGACTCAGGGGACGGTGGAGGCTGAAACGGAGGCTGATCCCCGACATGATTGAGAGACTGGCAGCTGGGAACCTTTGGTGGTGGCGGAGGGGGAGGAGGCGGGAAGAGGGTGTGACAGTGGTTGGAGGCCCGGGTCGGTCTGGGCCCTTTTTTTTGGCCCGTGTTCCCTCCATTTCAACTATCATTGCTGCATGGATAGACATTTGTGGTGGTTAACACTTTAGGTTCTTGCCTTACTTATGCGTTTACGGCAAAGGGGGCATATGACATCGTGGGGGGAAAAACAGAGGCTTGCCAAAAGAAGGCCCAGGCTTGAGAGGTCCCGGATTTTTTTTACGGCGATAAGCGAGGAGGGGGTTTGCGTGACCGGGCTGGCGGAATCATATCAGCGACTTCTGCGACCGCCCCCCTTCCCTTTTTGTGGCGGGCCCCATTGACCACACCCCATCATCTTTCCTCTCCACTGTGAAGGCCGCAAAGCAAATTCTGCGGGAAAAGCCGGATGGTCCGCAATGTCGTCTCATCTTCATCATCAACCAGGTGATTGGTCGCCTGACTTTCGCTCCAGAAGCGCGGCTACAAGCAAGGGGCACTGCAAGGGGTTGCCGACCCCCCGGGGTTTTTGCCGATTGACCCGGCTTCCTTACCTCCTTGGGCTCAGTAACTGGGGTCGAGCAGACTAAATCATCCCCTTGATCTTTTTCTGCCTTCTGACCCCCAACCCCTTTTGTCATCAAAGGGTTTCAGACAAAAGGTTTTCCACGTGGTGGGTTTCCGAGTTGACATTTGGGGTGCTTCGTGTTGGACGGATGCTGTGATGCTGTGACGACATTTTGGCGTGACTGGGAGGCGAGGAGGTAAGGGCTGCAGACGGTTGCATTAACCAACTGAAGGCAAGTTTGGGGGCGAATTTCGTTACTTTAAATTCAATAGGGGCCCCGACCCAGCATGACAGGGCCTGAGGTCCTGGGGAACTACGATCCGCTGGCTGGTGTTGGCCCACACTGGAAGGAGCACCTTTTCTCGTACTCTACCTCCATGTGCTACCCCCCTCTTTTTCGCTTACCCCCTGCATTTTGCTCCTGTTCGAAAATTAAAAAAAATTTGAGAAGGGATGGAATAGTTTTGGAAAGTTCTTATTAAAGCGGCAAATCACAGCTATTCTCAAATCCCTCTAAAACAAAACAAAAAAGCTGGGTTTTAAATTTAACTGCAAAAAGTTATCAACAAAACTGGACTGGGCAAAAGTGCAAAAAACACGATTGTTTTTTTTTTTCGTTAATAACGGTATTTTTTGCCCCCTTTCAATTCACCTTGGGACTATAGAATTTCTGTTTTAAAATTTACGTGGGTCCTGCTCAATAAACAAAGCTGGGTGCGCAAAAGTCAAAAAACCGTATCTGTTATGTTTTCGTAAAACACGGTATTTTTTGCACCTTTTAATTTACCTGTGGTGACTATAAATTGCTGTTTTAAAATTTAGTGGAAGCTGCTCAATGAACAAAGTGGGTGCGCAAAAGTCAAAAAACATATCTGTTATTTTTTTTATAATACACGGGATTTTTTTGCACCTTTTAATTACCGTGGGGACATTGAATTTCTATTTTAAGATTTACGTGGATGCTGCGTCAAAGAACAAAGCTGGTGCACAAAAGTCAAAAAAAAACGTATCTGTTTGTTTTGTATAATACCGGTTTTTTGCCCTTTCAATTTACCTGTGGTGAAAGAATTTTTCGTTTTAAGATTTACGTGGGTGCTGCGTCAATTTACAAACTGGGTCGCAAAAGTCAAAAAAACACGTATTGTTATGTTTTCGTTAATACACGGTATTTTTTGCACCCTTTTAAATTTACCTGTGGTGATATAGAATTGCTGTTTTTAAAATTTACTGGGTGCTGCGTCAAAGAAAAAAACTGGGTCGCAAAAGTCAAAAACACGTATCTTTATGTTTTGTATGATAACGGTATTTTTTGGGAACAAACAAATGTGCGACACAAGATTGTGGATTGTAATTTAACGCAAGGTGGGTATATCAACACAGGTGGAATGGTAAAAAATTTAAAAAGAACACCCTTTGAAATGTATCTGATAAAAAAAGTGGGTTTTGCACCTAACAAAGGGGCCCGCAGTTATAAAAATGGTACCAATATAAGTTCAGGGCCCAATATCCAGAAATATTTCAATACAACTGTTAAAAATAAAGTTTTTGCAGTGCAAGTCTACACTAAGCTTGGTGGGGTTTTCCAGTGTTCTTTTTAATGAGTTGTCTGTGTTCGCCCCGACCCCCCCCCGCCCGCCCTGGGCTTTTCAGTGGTAGATCTGCTTTAAAAATTTCAGCTAACTACATAAAATCTTCAAATCTCTATCTAACTAAATTGGGAAAGGATACAGCTAATAGTAGAGGTTTCTCTTGAGAAATAGACTAATTTCGCTGAGCTGTTTGGCCCAGGGCCGAGCGTTCTTTCCTATTCCATGAGACGCTGAGGGGGACACTAAGGCTGAACAAAAAGGGGGTGTTTTTATGTTTAAACGGGGGGTCATGTGTTTTTTTTCCAGCCAATCGCAACCATACACACCCCATTTCTACGTTGCAAAAACATTTCCCCCTGCTTATTCTGTAATCTGATTTGCGGGGCCGCCAAAATGACAGGAAGCCCCAAAAAATGGCGTGATCTTAATAGATGATTGCACTTTTTTTAAAACCTTAATTTCGCATGGGTCTGAAAAAATTTTTTTCACCATTAAAAAACCCTTTCCGATTTTTAACTTTGTCGATAAAAATCGCCTCAACACAGGTTTTGGAAACAAATGTGTTTAATTTTTCAAACAATGCATTGATTGGGAGAAGGACTGCCATCATTAATTTCAGGGCCCCCAAAAGCTCAAAAACCCTCTGGGCCCCCCACCCCTTACCAGTTGTTGGGGGCGCAAATTTGTCCTTGCTCTGCCTGGCGCTCCAGGCGCAAGTGGAGCAGCAATTTGCATGTGGGGCCACAGGCGCATTTGCAACACTAAGTCCTGCACTAGTACTTACCTCTGCTCACTCCCCACTGTTCCAATGCCAGCTGGCGAGCATGTGCCAGCTCAATAATTTAAAAAAGGTTTTAAAAAAAATTTTTTTTTTAACCCCCGGTTTTATTTCGCTAATCGCGGGGTCCTGCCCCTATTTAGTCCATCCTCTTCACCCATGTCCTTGTCGGATCTGTGTGCCTGTATAAACCTTTTTAAAAAAGAGTTATTTTTACTGTTTTGCCTCTACCACTTTTCCTTTAAATTCCTGTCTTTTGGGCCCTTTTACCATGCATTGCCTGCCGCCTTCCTTGACCTTCCTGCCTGTCCCTGACCACAAGCCTGCCATACGGGTTTGTATTGCTATACCCCGGGGGGCCCCACAAGGGAAGTCCCCAAAAATATGACCTGGGGGTCTTTTGCCACAGAAAGTACAACCTGCCTTGCTCTGATAGAATCCAGGGGCAGCTTAGACTCCGATCCCTGACGTGTCTTACACTACCAGTTCCTGCAGTCCTATCAGTTAGATTTGTCCATGGATCCAGAAAAGGTGCTTTAGCTGAATCTTTGAGACATCATAATGAGCATATTAAAAAAGCTGACCACCCTGATGGGACCAACCC
>JAODAL010085473.1:0-10576 GCA_025379985.1 Phyllomedusa bahiana
AATAGGGAGTTTTTAAAGGGGGGTTTTGGGGGTTTGGAGAGACTACAAGGGGAACCCGTCGGAAGAATCTTTTGGGGGAAAAACCCAAGACCAAACAATGCAAGAAGAAAAACTAATGCAGAATGACCTTACCATAAATTTTTTCTTAAAAACCGCAAAACAGATCTCAACGATATGTTGTGAAAAAGGGGACTAAAACTTTACCCCAAACAAGATTTTGGAAAACTTTTTGATTTTAAAGTAGTTTTTCCTATGGGTTTTTGGGAAAAAATTAATTAAAAAATGTTTTTTTTTTTAAGGGCACTGACCGAGATTTTTAAAAATTAAAAAATTGTTTAAACGCAGAAATTTGACCCGGGATATTTCCAGCTCTATGTTCGAACCCTTAAAGGGAAATTTGGGCCCAAAGGGAGGTCAGTGAAAAGGAAATTAAAAAAAATAGGAAGAAAAGAGAAAATTTAAGTAAAAGGGAAAAGGGAGGCCCTTGATAATTTAAATAAAAAGGATAAAGAGTTTAAATAGTTTAAAAAAGCAGAAAAGGGGCACCGTAGTTATCAGGGATAGAGAAAAATATTTTCAGGAAGCAAGAAAGGAAATTTTAAAAATATTGAAGTATATTTTTTAAGAGTAAAGAGGACCCACTAGGCAAGCCCAAAAATCGAATTATGAGATTCTCCTCAATCAAAATGCAGGGGATTATTGAGAATAAAACGGGCCAATCTCTTAAAGTTAACATCCACCGCCCCCATTTTATACCTTTACCGAAAGTCCACAAACCCCAAAGTAATCCCCCGGGCAGGCCCAAGTTTCGGTATCGGGTCTTTTTTTAAACCGGGTTTGGGCCCCTTCATTGATAAATTATTTAAAAAAATTTGTTAAACAGCTTCCTGGGGGTTTTAAGGAAACTGCGAATTCTAAACCAAAATTGAAGGCCTAGAGGTTTGCGGATGCACCGTTCTTTGTACACTTGATGTGGGTAAACTTTATACAATATTTTCCCCCTAATGAAGGTATCGCAGCAGTTAAAAAAAACTCCCTGGAGGAAGCCCCTCAAACCAACAGCATGATCGCTTTTCTGTTGGAAATTAAATGGACTCACCTTCCATGAATTTCTTTAAAATTTGGACAGGAGTACAAATTTGGGAGCGACAGGGACTTCTATTGGGGGCTCCCCGTCGCGCCAATTTTTCTAATATTTTTATGGAGTCTTTTTAGATGGACATTCGCCACGGAAGATGGACACTGATTTAAAAATGGCTGCGCTAATTTTGGGCGAGGGGTTCATGTTTTTGGACCCGGGGGCCGAAGCTGAGTTGGGTCAAATTTCCCCCTGACCTGAATACTAAACCCTCTTATTAAAATTTTTTCTTACAAAAAAGTTCAAGAATTAGTTTTTTTGGATGTGTTTGGTTTAAAAGGGAGGGTCCCTAAATTTGGCTACTAACCCTTTTTTCAAAGGGAAATGAAGGGAAAAAATATCCCTTTCATATGAAAAGTCAACATGCCCCCAACAGTATTTAAACCATTCCAAAAGGGGGCAATTTTTTTCGTGCCAGACGTATAAAGCTCATCGATATAGAATATCATAGGAACAAAGAGAAGCTCATTAATAAGTTTGTCACACGTGGTTACCCTAGAGAGGAGGTTGTGAACATAGGAGAGGAGGTAGGCAAGCTTTCACGTGAGGCTGTCAGAGCCCCAAAAATCACTTTAGAAAAACTGATCCCAAAAAATGGGTTCCAATCTTGTATGAGGCCAAGCAAATTTTAAAACATAAGCCCATCAAGAAACATTGGCACATAATAAAAAAGTGACCCCAAGTTTGGACCTCCTTAGGAGTAACCGAAATTTTTTTTATTAAAAAAGGGAGATTTGATAGGCAATCAAAATTTTCCCTTCGATCTAAAAACGAAAAAACCCAGACAAAAAATTTTTTGGGCACACAGAAAAAGGGGACTTACCCGTGTCTGTCATCCCAAAATTGCCAGGGAATTTAAAGGGGGTAATGTATCCCCATCCCACCGTGGCTAAATATACCTTTTAAGGGATATTTACTTGTTGCACCACAATGAATTTACCTTCTGAAATCCCCTTTGTGGCAGTGTTATGTGGGGCAGACCAACGGTGGCCCCGCTTAGGATTAATGAGCATAAATCTCAATACGGCTTTACAATCTAACGTTGTGGAGAAAAGGGAAAAAAAAAGGTGACAAAGCAGAAAATATCGTTTAGCTAAAAAGAAAAAATCATTACAAATTTACGGTGGCTAACATTTTTTTGAAAGGGGGCATAATGTGGTAGCTCCGCGGTGTGTACTGGAGGAAGTGGAGGGTAATGATGTGGAACATCCAAAGTAAAATTTCAAAACTTTTGAGGTCTATTGGGACAAACAGTTTAGATGCACTTCTCCCAAGGGGTTTGAACGAAAAGGCCTATGGAAGTATTCCTATAGATATGTTGGTACCTGGCCCCATCCCTTTTTTTTCCCGGTTTATTTTTGGGATTCTCTTACCCGGCATAAGCGCAATATGAATAAACGTTTAGGATAGCTATTGGGTGCAAAGAGTATGCTTTGTTTTTAATTGTTTGTATTTAAGCTATTTAAATATATAATATAACCTTTTTCTGATGTAATCGATGGGTTAAAAACCTTCATCCTGGAAGCTACGTCAGCTTAAGAAGGGGCGTGTCCCCGAAACTTTGCGTTTCCGGACAATTGGAAAACCCTTTTCTTGGCTCTCCTCTGGCCGTTACTCGTGGCTTGCTAAATTCTTCATATCATCCTGTTCAGGATTTTAAGGACGAGATAAGTGGCATGATTGCCTACATGTGATATAAAATTTTATAATTTCAATGCAATTATATATTAAACTATTGAAAATTTGTTTACTGTTTGGGACTTGCAGTAACTCACCCCCATCCGTTTGTAATTGGAGATTTAATGGTGCAGGTGGGGCCCTCTTGTATGCTGTGTACGGCACCGCTCTGGTTCCTAGTGCATATTGTCTGTCTTGTTTTGAATGAAATGTCAGCCAGCCATTCACAGTGCAGGGGGCGTGTCTAGGGGGCGGGAAATGTCGGGGGGGTGTCCGACCAGCAACAGCAAAATGAAAGGTTTTCAGAAAAGCTCATATCTGCAAACCAAAAGTGACAGGGGAAATGCAACCCAATTTTCAAAAATGCTTATTTTTACTGTCCCCATAATCTGAGACATGATCTTTGTAACGTAAAACCCCTTTTAATTTCCCGTTGTTTTGGGGTGTATTTGTATTAAAATACAGCATGTTTTTTACCCCATATACGACTAATTTTTTTTGTCTTTTGGAGCGCATTTCATATCCAAGGGTTTAAAGCCTGTTTTTAGTAGGTTTTTGTAGCAAAAAACAGGTGTTTTTTATCCCCCTATAACTAAATTTCTTCTGGGGATTTCTGGAGTGCATTTTTCCTTCAAGGGTTTAAAAGCCTGCTGTTTTTGTCCCTGTTTTTGTATTACAATACAGAGTATTTTTCACCCCCATATACAACTAAAAATTTTTTTGGTAATTTTTGGGCGATTTATATCCAAGGGTTAATTTTCCGTGTTAATGGGTTATTTGTGCAAAAAAACGCGTGGTTTTTTTTTTAAAAACCATATACGACTAAAAATTTCTTTTTGGGCATTTCTGGAGCAAATTTATATCCCAAAGGGGTTTAATTAAGCATGTTTTTTAGTGCTTTTAATTGCATAAAAACAGGTTTTTTTTCACCCCCCCTATATGACTAAATTTCTTTGGGGCATTTTGGGGGTGCATTTCATATCCAGGAGTTAAATTAACCAGGTTTGTTTGTGTGTATTTGTATTAATAAAAACGTGTTTGTCACCTCCCTAAATGACTAAAATTCTTTTTGGTCATTTCAAAAGCGCATTTCATTGCAAGGAATAATTAAAACCGTTTTTTGTGGCTGTATTTGTAGTAAAATACAGGTGTTTTTTACCTCCCTATATATGCTAAATTTCTTCTGGTCATTTCTGGAGCGCATTTCATATTCAAGGGTTAATCAAGCCTGTTGTTAGTGGGTGGATTTGTAGTAACATACAGCTTGTTTTTCACCCTCGTATAAGACTAAATTTCTTCTGGTCATTTCTGGAGCACATTTCAAATCCAAGGGTTAATTAAGCCTTTTGTTAATGGGTGCATTGTTAGTAAAATACAGCGTGTTTTTCACCCCCTTAACTCTTAATTACTTTTGCATTTCTGGAGCGTATTTCATATCCAAGCTTTTTAAGCTCTTTTTGTGGCTTTTTTAGTAAAAACACATGTTTTTTACCCCATATATGACTAAAATTTTTTTCTGGTCATTTCTGGGGCACATTCATATCCAAGGGGGAATTTAAGCTGTTGTTTAAAGGGGGTATTTTTGTAAAATACAGGTGTTTTTCATCCCCCAAAAAAAGCTAAATTTCTTTTGGTCATTCTGGGGGCATTTCATAACAAGGGGTAAATTTAAACCTGTTTTTAGTGGGGGTATTTGCATAAAAACAGCATGTTTTCACCCCCATATACGACTAAATTTCTTTGGGCATTTTTGGGGCAAATTTTTAAATCCAAAGGGGGAATTTGCTTGTTTTTTATTGGGGGGTTTTGTAATAAAATCATCGGGTTTTTTAACCCCATATAAAGATTAAATTTCTGGGAATTTCTGAGTGAAAATTTTATATCCAAGGTTTTTTTGTGGTGGGTGTTTTTGTAGTAAAATAAGCGTGTTTTTTACCCCATTATACGCTAAATTTTTTTTGGGCATTTTGGAGCACATTTTCAATCCCAAAAAGGTTGATTAAGCCTGTGTTAGGGGTGTATTTGTATAAATACAGCGTGTTTTTCCCCCCAATACGACTAAATTTCTTCTGGTCATTTTTGGGGTGCATTTCATATCCAAGGGGTTTAATTAACCTGTTTTTAGTGGGGTGTATTTTTAGTAAAAAAACGGTTTTCAAAACCCCTTTTTAAACTAAATTCTTCTGGTCAATTCTAGAGCGCATTTCCCAAGGGTTAAATTTTTCCCTTTTTTTTTTGGCTGTATTTGTGTAAAAAAACGGTTTTTTACCCCTTATTCGACCAAAATTTTCTGGGGATTTTTTGGGGCGCATTTCATATCCAAGAGTTAATTAAGCCTGGTTTGTGGGTGTATTTTTTGTAAAATACAGCATGTTTTTTTACCCCCATTAAGACTACATTTTTCTGCCATTTCGAGCACATTTCAAATCCAAGGGTTTTTAAAGGAGTTTTATGTTTGGTGCTCGGCGTTCAGTTTTTAAATTTTTTCGATTGGTTTGAAATCCAGGGCGTTCTCCCTCCAAGGGTGTCCTCCCCCCAGGAGGCCCCTGTCTCTTCCCCCGAGAACTGTGACAACATCACTCTGACTGTGCATGGAAGCAGAAAGGGTTTTCTGGGGTATAACAGCTCGTGCCCCCTGCTCTTATGTCGCAGCCTTCGGGTCCACAAACCCCACCAACACCCGTTTTAAACCTTATTTACACAGAAATTACACGAAAGCCGCAGCTTTACTTCTTGTGGTGTTCACCCAAATTGTGCTGACAACAGGCAGAGATCTTTACTCAACTACAAGGAAAAAAATGTCATTTTTTAAAAGTAAAGATCTTGCTTGCTGTCAGGGGACATATGAGTGAAACAAGGGAAAGGGAAAGAAAACAGTTTTTGAGAAAAGGCCCCTGCTCAGTTTTGAAAACCCTAACGGGGGTTTGGTAGTGTAAGGGAAAAAGTTTTTGCTTTTTGAAAGGGAAAGGGGTTTTTGGAGTTCTAGTCCCCCCAAAGAGAATTTTTTTTTTCCCCCTTTCAAAATTTCCCTACAAAATCTGTAAAAGAGACCTAAAATATATATGTCAATCTCTAGAATGATATATAACTCATATCATGTCTAACCCCCCAGAGTATATGCATTGTATCCCCTATGTTGGAAGTATTTTGGTGTGATTTAATGCAGATGGGACATTTTAAAAGGGGATTTTGTTTTGTATATAAAAAAAATTTATTGATGCTACAAATATATTTTCATACCTTTCCCATATGTGTAAAATTTTATAAAAAAAAAAAAAATACTGATGGGTCTTGAATCCCAACCCCGCTCCCGGGGAGCAATCAATATGCATTACACTCACAGGCTTTATAAATACGGTTTTGGAAACCTTTTGTTATACACTACAGATGTTATGTCATTAAAGGGGGCGGAGCTTGCATTAGCTGGGGAAAAGAACCCCTCTTTTTAAAATAGCCCGCTTAAGGGGGGGACCTGTGAGGGGGTGAATCAAAATCTTGGCAAAAAACCCTTTAAAAGGGAGTCATTGCCCCGATTCTTCACCCAGAGGGAGAGATGTATTTTAGAGCCCGCAGACCCTTTGGTTTCCCCCTATCGAATTTAACAAAATCAGAGGGGGGTAAACACAGAGTGTTTCAGAGGGGCCAAAACACAGTGAGGGGGGGGTTGGGACGGGGCTTTCGGGGTCTAGGGGGAACCCAAAGGCTAAAAGAAAAGTCAGCCAGGGCCCTTTTACCCGTGCAGGAGGGGGGGTGTCTAGGGGGGCGGGAAATGTCCCCGGGGGGTTTTTCCGACCGCAAAAAGCAGAAATAGAACAGAGTTTTTTCAGAAAAAACCTCCCCCCAATTTTTTGCTAAACCAAGTGGGGCAGGAAGGGGAATGCAACCCAATTACAAAAAATGCCCTTTTTTTTTACTGTCCCCCCTAATTTGAGACATGGGTCCCTTTTTTTAACGATAAAACCCCTTTAAATTTAAATTTTTGATAGTGGGGGGTATTTGAAATTTAAAAACAGCCCTGTTTTTCACCCCCCCTAAGACGGGCTAAATGTTTTCTGGTCATTTCTGGAGCGCATTTCAAATCCAAGGGTTAATTAAACCCCGTTTTTGTGGGGAAATTTTTATTAAAAAAACAGCGTGTTTTTTGACCCCCCAATTTTAAAACTAAAAATTTTTTCTGGTTATTTTTGGAGCGCATTTTTATATCCAAAGGGGTTTAAAAAAAGCTGTTGTTATTTGGGGGGATTTGTATTAAAAACCCATGTGTTTTTCACCCCCCTATATGACTACATTTTTTTTGGTTTATTTTTGGAGCGCATTTTACTTTCCCAAGGGAAAAATTAAGGCATTTTTGTGGCTGTATTTGTAGTAAAATACAGCGTGTTTTTCACCCGCATATACGACTAAATTTCTTCTGGTCATTATTGGAGCTCATTTCCTATCCAAGGAATAATTAAGCCTGTTGTTAGTGGGTGTATTTGTATTAAAATACCGCGTGTTTTTCACCCCCACATACAACTAAATTTCTTCTGGTCATTTCTGGAGCGCATTTCATTTCCAAGGGTTAATTAAGCCTGTTGTTAGTGGGTGTATTTGTATTAAAATACAGAGTATTTTTCACCCCCATATACAACTAAATTTCTTCTGGTAATTTCTGGAGCGCATTTCATATCCAAGGGTTAATTAAGCCTGTTTTAGTAGGTGTATTTGTAGTAAAATACAGCGTGTTTTTCATCCCCATATACGACTAAATATCTTCTGGTCATTTCTGGAGCGCATTTCATATCCAAGGAATAATTAAGCCTACTGTTAGTGGGTGTATTTGTAGTAAATTACAGCGTGTTTTTCACCTGCATATACGAATAAATTTTTTCTGGTCATTTTTGGAGCTCACTTCCTATCCAAGGAATAATTAAGCCTATTGTTAGTGGGTGTATTTGTATTAAAATACTGCATGTTTTTCACCCCCACATACAACTAAATTTCTTCTGGTCAGTTCTGGAGCGCATTTCATATTCAAGGGTTAATTAAGCCTGTTGTTAGTGGGTGTATTTGTAGTAAAATAAAGCGTGTTTTTCACCCCCATATAGGACTAAATTTCTTCTGGTAATTTCTGGAGCTCACTTCCTATCCAAAGAATAATTAAGCCTGTTGTTAGTGGGAGTATTTGTTGTAAAATACCGCGTGTTTTCCACCCCCATATACGAATACATTTTTTCTGGTCATTTCTGGAGCGCATTTCATATCCAAGGGTTAATTAAGCCTGTTGTTAGTGGGTGTATTTGTAGTAACATACAGCGTGTTTTTCACCCCCATTTACGACTAAATTTATTCTGGTCATTTCTTTAGCGCATTTCATATCCAAGGGTTAATTAAGCCTGTTGTTAGTGGGTGTATTTGTATTAAAATACAGAGTGTTTTTCACCCCCATATACGACTAAATTTCATCTGGTAATTTCTGGAGCGCATTTCATATCCAAGGGTTAATTAAACCTGCTGTTAGTGGTTGTGTTTGTATTAAAATACAGCGTGTTTTTCACCCCCATATACGACTAAATTTCTTCTGGTCATTTCTGGAGCGCATTTCATATCCAAGGGTTAATTAAGCCTGGTTTTAGTGGGTGTATTTGTATTAAAATACAGCGTCTTATTGACCCCCATATATGACTAAATTACTTCTGTAGTAGAAGAGTGAAGAAATCAGGCGATACCTTTTAGAGGCTAACTGAGTATATTTGATGGTGAGCTTTCGAGAGAACTAGCTCCCTTCTTCGACATGATGATATACAAGAAATTGAAAATTCACAGGCTTTTTATACACATAAGACATGGACCCTTCAAAGGATCTTAGAATTCTTAAACATAACAAAATGCAATATAAGCAAACAAGTCATTTACAACAGGTCAAACAATTAACTATCTGGAAACTTGTGAGGCATGACAGAGGGGTCAGTAAATCTTATCTCACAGCCATCACGTGTAATTTGTGGCCATCACAGTTCACATATAGTTTGACATAAAAACTAGCATGGATATTTAACCCATTTTGCAGAGTCTGAAATTTTTGCATTAATTTAAATTCCCACTCCTTTCTCTCCCTCTGCGTCTTAAAATGTCCCATTAAAACCACAATCTTCAGATCTTCAATACAGTGGTCCTCTCTGGAGAAGTGTTGTGCCACTGGAAGATCAGTTCTACTGATATTAATAGTGAATCTGGGGGAGTTCATGCGCTGGCTGAGTCTTTGCCCTGTTTCCCCCACATAAAGGCCTTTGGTCGGGCATTGCGCACACATAATCAGATACACCACATTGCTAGACCTGCAGGAAAATGTCCCCCTAATTCTGTGCACCTGCTGGGACTGTGGGACAGGTACACTGTCATCAGTGTGGATGTGTCTGCAGGTCTTGCACCTGTTTTGCAGGCAGGGTGAGGTGCCATTTTCAGTTGGGGCCTTCAGGGCGCTCCGGACAAGAGAGGACCACTGTATTGACGAGCTGAAGATAGTGGTTTTAATGGGACATTTTAAGACGCAGAGGGAGAGAAAGGAGTGGGAATTTAAATTAATGCAAAAATTTCAGACTCTGCAAAATGGGTTAAATATCCATGCTAGTTTTATGTCAAACTATATGTGAACTGTGATGGCCACAAATTACACGTGATGGCTGTGAGATAAGACGGCAGATTTACTGACCCCTCTGTCATGCCTCACAAGTTTCCAGATAGTTAATTGTTTGACCTGTTGTAAATGACTTGTTTGCTTATATTGCATTTTGTTATGTTTAAGAATTCTAAGATCCTTTGAAGGTCCATGTCTTATGTGTATAAAAAGCCTGTGAATTTTCAATTTCTTGTATATCATCATGTCTGAAGAAGGGAGCTAGTTCTCTCGAAAGCTCACCATCAAATATACTCAGTTAGCCTCTAAAAGGTATCGCCTGATTTCTTCACTCTTCTACTACTTTCTATGGCTAACACGGTACAACATTATACTACTAGTAAATTACTTCTGGTCATTTCTGGAGCGCATTTCATATCCTAGGGTTAATAAAGTCTGTTGTTATTGGGAGTATTTGTATTAAAATACGATGTGTTTTTCACCCCCATATACGTCTAAATTTCTTCTGGTCATTTCTGGAGCGCATTTCATATCTAAGGAATAATTAAGCCTATTGTTAGTGGGTGTATTTGTAGTAAAATACAGCGTGTTTTTTTTCAAACCCATATAAGACTAAATTTCTTCTGGTCATTTCTGGAGCGCATTTCATATCCAAGGGTTAATTAAGCCTGTTTTAGTAGGTGTATTTGTAGTAAAATACAGCGTGTTTTTCACCCCCATATACGACTAAATTTCTTCTGGTCATTTCTGGAGCGCATTTCATATCCAAGGAATAATTAAGCCTGTTGTTAGTGGGTGTATTTGTATTAAAATACCGCGTGTTTTTCACCCCCACATACAACTAAATTTCTTCTGGTCATTTCTGGAGCGCATTTCATTTCCAAGGGTTAATTAAGCCTGTTGTTAGTGGGTGTATTTGTAGTAAAATACATCGTGTTTTTCACCCCCATATACGACTAAATTTCTTCTGGTCATTTCTGGAGCTCCCTTCCTATCCAAGGAATTATTAAGCCTGTTGTTAGTGGGTGTGTTTGTATTAAAATACAGCGTGTTTTTCAACCCCATATACGACTAAATTTCTTCTGGTCATTTCTGGAGAGCATTTCATATCCAATGGTTAAATAAGCCTGTTGTTAGTGGGTGAG
>JAODAL010085474.1:0-10575 GCA_025379985.1 Phyllomedusa bahiana
CTGGATTTTGGTTGCAGTGCTAATGTTAATATGGCACTTATAGCACTAGTTCCTAAAAAGTGCAACAACACATATACATATTACAGCTCTATAGTGCAGACAATATGAAAAACCTTTAGATACAGATACAAGATCAATTAGCTGGTTTCACCACTCTGTAACATCACCACTCAAGAAGTGAATGGAGTGTGAGCAATGATCAGCCAGTGATTGAGAATGGGAAGTAAATAGAGACACTGGCAGTAGCTTTATCACTGGAATGGGGGTATATATAGTGCAAAGGTGATTATATATGTTTTTTACTTTATTATTCAGGTTTAGCTTATTTTTAAGTGAAAAGAAAAAGATGTTAAGTAGAAAAACTCCTATAACACAAGACAGATTTCAGCACAGTGAATGGAAAGTTTAGTAGATGACAAAGGGGGTAGGCAGGAAAGGAGCCTGATGAGTGAACAATACAGCATTTTTCTTGATGAAATATACTATTTGAATTTTTTTTATTTGCTTTTTACTTTGGTTTCAAAGGTTTTGCCAACTTTTTCCCATTTAACCCCTTTCCAGGGGGTAAAATAGGATGGCAGGGTCCCATAGCAAACTTTCAATGCCTCCCCCCCCCCTCATCCGGGAAAAAAAAAACTTATTTAATTGTTTTGTCAAAAATTGGAAAAAAAAAAATAGTGTACAAACCCCAAAAAATTTCCCGCACAACACCACCCCTAGCAGACCCCATCCCGCACACGCCCTACATCCCCCACACCCTTTTTCAACCGACATACCACTCAAATGCCAACACATCCCCATACAAGCCGGTCACATGGCCCCACCATCCCCCCAGACCGGTCACATGCTGCACACACCCGACAAACGCCGACACAGCTACACGCTCCCACACACCCCATCACACGAAATTTTGGTGGGCAGCAATCTTTTTTTTACACAATAATTTTACTTTATTTTTTTATTTGGGGGGCGTCACCCCCTTTCAACCCGCACGAATATGGGCACTTGTGTATATATTTCTACCACATCACAGACCCAAAACAACATATAACATACAACCATTTACACACCCAGATATTATTCATACACCCATTACAGAACAAAAAAACTATACATACAATCACATCCTCCACCACACATTACACACAAACACACCTATACTAAGTCAAAATTTTCTATACAAACCACATCTAACATAATCACATCCCTATACACACCTTTCACACCCAAACTATATATACTCCATCCCTATACACCACATCTATACAACGTCACACACACTTCTTGTTTTTCAGTGCACTTCAGTCTCCAAGGGTTTGTGAAGACAAAAGCTGGGGGGAAGCTTCCCTCAAAAAGCTGCTACCGCCAGCATGCAGACACCCCCCCCACTGTCCTTCCCGATGTGCCACGCACTGGAGGCGTGTGTGCAGGAAGGGGGGGGGCTTGGGAAAACAGCCTTTTAAGCCTGCATTTTAGCAGCTCCGTGGAGCTGGATTTTACCGCACGCCCCCCTACGAGCTACGTGTTATGATAAGGCCCGGCAGGGAATTTGTTTTCCCGGGCCCAGTCCTAGGAAGTGTGGCCCCGTAGTTCCGCCACTGATAAAAAGGTATCCTCCTCCTTACTCTGCAGGCAGAATAGCAGAGCGAAGTGCCGGGGCGCTCCACTTTGCTAACAGCAGGCAGCGCTGCCGTTGAGGGCCAGAGGCAGTATGCCACGCAGCTCCGCCTCCGCCGGCAGTGAACTAGTATGTTCGTTGCCGGCGGGCGCAGGAGCTGGACTACTGGGGTAGCAGACATGGTAGCAGCTGCCCCGGGGCTCGGGCCCCCTCAAAGCCTGGGCACCGGGGCAGCTGCTACGTCTGCTAACCCGGTAGTTACACTCCTGCCCTTACCAATATTGGACGTATGAGTTCGTCCTAATGCCGGTAAATGGCTTTGTAGCGGGATTTCAGAGCTCTTCCACACTGTTTAAACCCTTAGATGGCATGGCAAAGATGGCTGCGGTGTCTAAATCAATGAGGAACGGTGCAGCGCAACATTCCTCATATTGAACGGGACCCCCGCGGTGAAATCACAGGGTCCCGATCATTTAACATGGCAGCTGGAAGCCTTGTGCAGGTTTCCATTGCTGGGATGTTTTTGATTTTGCTACTTCCGGTCCCAGACAGGAAGCAGTAAAACCGCCATCTTTGTACACCCTAATGCATTGTTTTACAATGCATTAGGCTGTATAAACAATCACGGACCCTAGTGGCGAAGCACCCTATGGCGACTCAAAGTTAAAGTAAAAAAAAGTTTTAAATTGTAAAAAAACTAAAAAAAATATTAAAAATTCAGATAACCCCTTTTGCCATTTTACAAATAAAAAAAATAAAATAATAAAAACGTTTCACATATTTGGTATTGCTGCGTACAAAAAAAGTCTGATCTATTAAACTATAACATAATTTATCCCATACTCTGAACACCGTAGAAGAAAAAAATTCCAAACAACAAAATTGCGGGTTTTTTGTTCATTTCACTTCCAATAAAAATTGGAATAAATTTAATCAAAAAAGTTGCATGTATTACAAACTGGTAGCAATAAAAAGTATTCTTCAGTCCATAAAAAATTAACCCTCACTCAAGTCAGTAGATATAGTACAAAAAAAGTTATTAGTCGCAGAAAATGGTTCCACCGCGCAAATTTCAAAAATAGAAAATGTTTTTAATTTTTTTACGGTACCAAAACAAAACGAAAAACATAAAAGTGTGGAATTGCCAGATGAATATCAACCTGTAGAAAACAGATTCAACATCATTTTTACTGAAGATTGAACGGTGTGAAAGCAAAACACCTGAAAACATGGTGTTAAAGGGGTTAAAGATGGCCAATAAATGTAACATAATTATTAGAAAATGACTATAATGTTTACATAGTGATATAAATCCTGTCCGTCTGTCGTTTTTTTTTTACCAGTTTTTTTATAAATTATACTTTGTCATCTTTGAATGAGCCGTAAATATTTACCTTTATATCCTTCAAAACGTAACGAATAAAAACCTGCTGTGTAGACCTCATATGTCCAAAATCCAGGCCTGGGATTTTGCAAGTATAAAACAGAGCCCCAAGATTCTGAGAAGAAGATGGTGAGATTTTCTTCAACACCTAAAGAAAGAAAGTTTACCTCTTTAAACCTGGATTTTGCAAATGTGTCAAAGCAGATGAGCCTTGCTAGTCCACCTATTACCTTGGATCCAATGCCTCTGTCACTGCCTGCCTTCTTCTTCCAGGCTCTGGCCAAACTGAACGTCATTGCTGCAGCCATAGATTGGCTGCAATGGTCATTTCCCATTGCCCGACGTCATGGTTTGGAGTCTTAGCCTCTGAACAGTGACCTGGGCAACAGCTTCAGCGGTGACATTTTGGTTGGCCCAAGCCAAGAAGTAAACAGAAGAGAAGCGGAAAGGGAGGACAGTGGCGGCCCTGGATCTCAGGTGATAGAAAAGGAGGATTTAAGTTGTTTAGAAGTTTTCTAAGACATTAGTAACCGAAAACGATAAGAAAAGAAAGCAGACAACCCCTTTAACCTTTCCTCGTAACTTGTTCTTTTCATACACAATGGACTTTGGAGCAGCTGTATTTAGTCTAGAGTCTACTAGTACACCCAGATTTTTCCCTAATTCCACTTAGGACATTTAAAGTATGCTTAGTACCCACACTGGCACATTACTTTGATTTGTACACAAATGGCAATCCTATGCAAAGACAAAACTCCCAAATGATTTCTAGGAGCAAGCAATGCAGTGGGTTGATATTATATTTAGAAGACACAACCTGGGAAACAGAGCTAGAGCGAGTACAGTTTTTATATTACAAAAATTTCAAAATGATGTAACACAAGGTCTTACCAGATGGATTGTATAGAATTAATGGGCTACTGGGGCCTGATGTTGATACGATGAGTGATGTAAGGTTTGTTGGCACCCAGAAATTAGAAATATAATAATATGAGGTAATATCCAAAGAATACAGGCGAGTTGTACTGTTAACTGGAATTTTCAGAAAGAAGTTGAACAGGTCTGCTATCTGGAAAGAAAAAAATGAAAATAGTAAGAGGTCAAATGTGCAGCTCCTGATGCAAGATCTGCAGCAGAGACCCCTCTATACCAAATGGAATTTAAAATAAGATGTATTACAAGGTGGTTGTAGGGCTTGCAAAATCTAACACTCCAAATTGATTGTGTATGATTGGTGCCCTGTGTAAAAAATTTAATTTAAACTTAAAGGGGCTATATATTTATCAATAATGAGGGCACAGCATGTGCCCACGAGAACTGCTCCTACTCTGTATATATATCCCATTAAAATATTGTCAGAATATTAGGAACTTGAGGAACTTTAGGAGGCAGTAGGCAAAAGGTCATTCCATGCAGCAAATTTCAACTTACAGCTGCTTGCTTAGGGAACTTTTATGATGGCTGCAGGTGCTGTAATTTTGTAATTTTTGGCTACAGTTCAACATGCTCCTCGCACCAATTTTGGATTTTGAACCAGTTACTTGTGTCTGAGGATGTCTTCACACTCTGAGATATATCCAAATTTATCAACGGCACTTCCAACATTGCAAAGTTCTTTAAGAAGATATGTTATCACAATCAATCTTGGGTTATCAAGATATTTCAACAATAACGTGATTACAGGATGACTCCGAGCACTTAAACCATAGACCTTTCTCAATGATCATCTGCTATGAAGTCCAGAGTGACAGACACAAGCCTCAGTCACTCTGATATTTTGGATACATTTAGAATATGATCGGCAATTGGTACCCAATTAAATTATTTTTACCTTGAATGCAAAAAAATAAAAAAACAACAAACATTCTATTTTTGTATGCTGAAATGTGATCAATGAAGCAGTAGACCTCAACACATCCATCATTTCAGTAACTGGGGTAACAAATGCCGCAAACAGGTGCCACCGACAATTATTCTCCTCTGGAACTCTGTCACTTCTGGCTTATCAGATGAACAGATTTTTACTGTAGAACAGCAAAATAATCAAGTTTATCAACAATGATATAAGCCATGTGACTGAGAAACAATATAAGCATATATACTGCCTAAAAGTCCTAATTACAGACACATGGGGTTCTATACACATGGCATTTATGTGTGCATGAGAGATACATATATGTGGCTTTCCCATTATAACAACTAATCATCAATCCACCTAACAGGTGATAAGTGTCTTAACCCCTTAAGCTGAACGCCTGAAAAGTACTTAATGACCAGCAAATTTTGCCTCCTTGCATTTCAACAGTCATAACTTTTTTATTTTATCATTGATTCAGCCGTATAACGTCTCGTTTTATTCGGGATAAGTTGTACTTTTTGGAGGAATAGCTTAAGTTCACTTATAAATTATTGCAGAATTTTTAATTTTTTTTCAAGTTTTTTTGTTTCTTTAACATTTTTTTTTACACCATTCACATTTCACACTTAATAATTTGTTAGATTAATTCTACAGGTTATTACAGTCCTGTGGATGCCTAATATGTGTAGAGGTTTTTTTTTTGTGTGTAATGTATGCATTTTTTATTCAATATAATATTTTATTATTTATTTTATTTTTTTCTACCCTTTTTATGTTTTACTGTTTTTTTTTTAAATCCCATAACTGTTTTACATTTTTTTATACTTAGTAATGTATTAGCATATTTATATATGCTAATACATTACAATCTGTTTCAGTTTGACACAGGCAGCAATTAGGGCAGCACACAGTCTGCCCTAATTGCTGGCTTCTTACATAGACAGCCATGGCACTACTCTAGGTCCCCAGAGCTGACTGTGCAGCCATTCTCCAGGCTCTGTTGGATCACCGGGAGTCCCGATCACCCAGCAGAGTAGGGGAAAGCCCTATGATTATGCCGCAGTCACTGACCGCAGCAATCAAAGGGTTAAGCATCAGGGAGTGGAGGTTTCTCCTGCTTCGTTACAGGGCTGTGAGGCACAGCTCTGTTCTCAGCGCAGCTGCGGCATCGGGAGCCGTAAAACCTGATGTCAGACGAACAACCTGAAATGCCCAACACCAAAAGACGGCAGGCGGTTGTTAATGGGTTAAAGGTGGGTTCCAACTGCTGGGTCCTCTACCGATTACAAAATTGTTGATACTAAGCAATCAAAGTGTCATATTACTCCCAAAATGACACTCTGAAAAAAACGTCAACTCATCCCACAAAGAACAAGCTGTTAATCAGCTATGGCTGTCAGACTATGACAACATAAAAATGCTATTTTTTTAAAAACACATTTCTATTGTGTAAAATTAGTAAAGAATAACAAACTATATAAAATTGACATTGTTGCAATTGTACCAACCAGCATAGTAAAGCTATTAGGTCATGAAAATGAGACCCAAAAATCCAGTAGGTGCTCCACCTATCCTGACGCTTGTGGTTGATTCAAATAGTGCACTAGGCCCACATATGGGATATCTCTGAAAACAGGGGAATAAATATTGAGTTGTGTTTTCCTGGTAAGATCTATTGTGTTCCAGCGAATAATGGATAAAAATTGAAATTCTTCAAAAAAAAGTGAAATTTAGAAATTTCACCTCCACTTTGCATTAATTTCTGCGAAGCACCTAAAGGGTTAACAAACTTCCTTTATTGTGTTTTGAATACTTTAAGGGGTACAGTTTCTTAAATGGATTCATTTATCAGGGTCTCTAAGATACAGGTCTTTCAAAACCACGTAAAAACTGAACTGGTCCCTAAAAAATCTGTGTTGCAAATGTTCTTGGAAATGTAAAAAAATTGCTTCTAAATTGTAACAAAATAAAAAGATATTTAATATTTTATTCACATGGTCAAAGTATTAAAAAATTGTTTCCACATAAACTGACATACTGTATGTCAGATTTTAAAAATGGGACTGTCATCGAAGTCAAAACTGGCTGCGCCATTTCCTGTTGATGTACTGTTGCATTACAGTAATATTGCTAAGTGACGGCGATAGTGCTGCTTCCATCCCTTGTTTTCCAGTAAAATAAAAATAGAGAGTGAAAGCAGTGGTTTCCCTTTCAGCCATAAGCAGCCTCCAGCTGTTTTATGGCAACTTGGATGGAGGTAGCAGAGTTTAGTTTGGCTGAGATATCACAGCTTTTCATGTTGTCTGCTCTTATTTCATGAAAAGCACAGCATTGTGTGCTGTGATTTTATGGTAACATATATGTCAAATCTATCTTTGCTACATCTCTACTTGTAAGCTGTGAATGGAAAAAAGACAGCTGTAAGTATAGTTTTCTGGCAATAAACTTAAGTTATCCGTTAATTTTCTAGTACTTACGTTAGAACTTGGATAATTAATCTGAAAAACATGGCCATAACTGCGGTTAGCAATATCTCTATAAACCTGATAGTCATATCCATATGTACTGCCACAATCACCTGCAAAAATAAAGACCTATGGAGAGAAAAATTTAGAAATGGTTAAAGGGGTTTACTCTTATTTTTCAGGAAAAAGATGGTATTTTTTTAAATATATAGAAATTGAAGTCAGTCTGCCTAGAGGGCTTCCTCCACGCTCCTCATTTGGATGAATAAAGGGGTTTACTCACCATACTCACAACCAGCTTTTCATCCTCTATCTTGTCAGATTGTGGGTGGTTCTATAGCAGTGATTATCATATTTAGCTTCTCTTTAACTAGCTGATACATTACAAAGATATAAATGCAGGAGATTTAATCTTCATTAAACAAAGCTAGAAGCAGGGCCATATTAACAGTTCATGCTGAATATGCCCCCATTTTTTACATGTCTGTAAATACATGTACCACAGTTTGTGACATGTATTTTCATTGAAAGCAATGCAAAGAAAAACAAAGAGGGAGAAACTACATCACGCTCCTGTGTGGTAAAGCCAAATAGATGCATTGTTCTCTTGAATATACAGTATCTGACCTCTGTGCATTGAGTGATGGACTGGAGCCACAACTCTTTGCTCGCTTAAAGGAGTTGTCTCATTACAAGCTTTCAGCCTGTCTGTGAGCCTGATAGTTGAATTGAGGGGCGTGCTTCTTGGTCTGTCTCTTCTGCTCCCTCTTCCCCCCTCCCCTCAGCACACAGGCAGCTCCATAACTTCTATACAGCAAGGGGGAGGGGGTTTGCTGCCAGAGTTAACCCTGTGTGTGCCTATCTAGGTCTGTTGCAGGAGAGGGCTGATCTATGAGTGTAGAGAGGTCTGTGAAGCTGTATGCTAATAGCAGAGGAGAGGGGATGCAAGTGTTCCTATAACCCCTGCTTAGCTTACAAGTCTCCACATCTCCAGCAACAACAAATCCTGTCAGAACAGACACAGGGCAGCTGGGAAGTGTTACTATACTCAGGCACTAGTACAGCAGAGCATGAAGTATTCACATGCCTGATCTGTTCTATTAGTATAGTGACAGTTCCACAGACACATCATGATTATAGTAACACACAGGGTCACTGCTGTCACATCTATCTGTGTAGAGAGCAGGAGGAAGCAGGCACACACAGGGTTAATCCAGGCAGCATGGACACAGAAGCCAGAGTCCTCCCTCCCCCTCTCTCCACTACAGAAGCATTCTGTGTGGGAGGGGCTCTCTGCTCCGAACTGTATTCAGAGGCTGATGACTCATACAGACCTGACAGCCAGTAAGATAAGGATCAACAGGTCGGCTGCTATAGAAATTTGAGAAGCTGATGCACTCCTACTAACAGGGCTAACTCAAAATCAGTAGGATATTTGTAATGAACATATATTGCAAAGCTGCTTGTTTTTTAAAGATCTTTTAATTAAAACCCAATCATTGTAGCGAGACAACCCCTTTAATGCCTTATATATGAGATTCTACAGATGGAAGCCAGCAGCTTCTTGCCCACGATCCATGCCCAGTAATCCAAGAGGCGGGAGAGGTAAATAGTATAGGTAAATTGTGTCTTCAATAAAGGATATTAAGGGTGGCATGTATGAATGGGGCTGCGCCAGACATATGGCATTTTTTCAGCCCGATATCAGGCACAGCCCAGTTCAGAAGGCGGGGCACACACTTGAACCGTAGTGAAGCTGTAGATTTATAGCTTTGCTACGGAATTTCTAGGTGCATTACTGCTGGAACAGGTAAACAACTTTCAAAGTGGTATACTGTACCTGAGCCAGAAGTGTCGTACTAGCGCTAGAATGCGCCTAATTTATGACCCGCTGTAGAGCGACTTCATAAATCAGGTGCATTCTATCCTATTATTATGCACATAAAATGTGGCGTTTACACGCCAAATTTCATACATGTTTTTTTTGCTTCGTCACTTTTGCACATACCTAGCCAGCCAGTAAGGTTACCTGGATAGTTGCCGTTCAGGGAAAACTGTACCATGGAAAAGAATAGGACAGTATAGGTACCTTTTTAATGCATATTTTAGTGCATAAAATGTGCATTTTACACACTAATAGGTGTATTAAAAATAGCACAGACATACACAAGGGTATATTCACATATACTCACATATACTCACACATTTATACACAAACATGCACACTAACATTGTTACACATACACTAACCTTCACTTATTGATGCTGTCTTCTCACTTTGACACAAATGAGCTGCCTGCATGGTTTTCATTTCTGTGCTGTGGGAGTTCCTAGAAGAGCTGACTTTGGTTCAGTTGGCACCAAAGGTGATAGTCTGTTTGTGAAAGGGTATAATGCAAAGTCCGCTGTGCTCGGAACTCCCTTAGAACGAAATGGAGAGTAACTGTACAAGCACAACCGGCTCTCCAGTCTGCGCTGTGACTTTTGACCATTATATACATATCGTGGTAAAACCCTTTAAAAACAACACGTTACCTCCACTCTCTTGAAAGATAGAAAGCTGGGACCAGAGGAAGGGCAAGGCATAGTAAAAATAAAATAAATATATATGTAATTATTTTTGCCAGAGGCTGGTGGCCCTCCCTGCAGGATGCTGCCCTAGGCACTGGACCTTCAGTGCTTGGTGATAAATGCAGCCCTGCTCGAAGGAGTGAAAACAATTGCTCATCTGTATATAAAAGCTAATCTTGTTAGATATAATGGGGGACATTTTAAAAATGAGGAACAGTTCAAGAGGTATGAATACTTTAGCAACCCACTGCATTTAACCCCCTGGGAGATAAAGGGAGACATGTATGAAACCTGTCTAGGTGTAAGACTTTCTTTATTGCCCATAGCAACCAATCAGTGCCCCCATTTCATTTTTTCAGAGCACTATATGAAATGAAAGGGGATCACTGATTGTTTGCTATGGGCAACAAAGAAAGTCTTAGACCAAGACAGTTTTTATATATGTGTGCTAATGAGTCTTCTCTGGAGTGAGCTCTGTCCATGGTGATATCACTCCCTGCTCTCCGTCTAATCAGGAAAGAAGATTATGGTTGTAAACAGAAAAGCCTGTGTGCACTCAGAGCAGATAAAATCTCTATTATCTTATGACCAAGGTAAAATCAAAAGACTAATGTATTTGGAAAAAGTTTTCAATTACCTGTCCCTATATGTTGAAAGCTAATCTTTTTAGGAAAAACCT
>JAODAL010085475.1:0-10575 GCA_025379985.1 Phyllomedusa bahiana
GCCCCCAAAAAAAATTTGCGGAAAAGACCACGAGGGATCCGCAATGTCGTCATCACCATCATATCATAAACACGGTGATGGTGTCCTGACTTTCTGATCCGAGGCGGGCTAAAAGCAAGGGGCATGCAAGGCTTTGCCAAACCCCCGGGGATTTTGCATTGACCGGCTTTTTTTCCCCTCCCTGAGGCATCTAAGGGGGCTCGGAACAAAACACCTTTTTTTGGGCCCTCTTGATTTTTAACATGCCTTCTGGCCCCAAAACCGCATTTTGTCACAAAGGGACTTAGAAAATGGATTTACAGGGGTGGGTCACGAGTTGACTTTGGGCTGCTTCATTTTTGGCGGGTGCGATGATGTATGACAAATTTTGTGGCCGTGTGGGGGGGACAGGAGGTAAGACTGTGGTGCAGGTTGCATTTACCAGAAGAACGATTGGCGCGCTTTCGTTATAAATTTCCGGGCCCTGACCCAGCGATGACGGCCGACGGCCCTGCAAACTGACGACCCGCGGGCATGCGTGTTGTCACCAGCAGGGAAGGACATTCTCTGTACCTCTACCCCATGTCCCCCCCCCTTTTGCTTCACCCCCGAATTTCCCTCAGTTCAAAAAAAAAAAAATTTGAGAAGGGTTTTGGAAGATTTTTTGGAAAGTCTTTAAAAAGCGGAAAATCAAGCTATTTCAAACCCCTCAAAAAAACAAAATTTGCTGGATTAAAAATTTTAAGTGTAGGTTTTTTTTAAACAAAAGCTTGCTAAATAAAAGTGAAAAAAACACCTGTCTGAAATGTTTTGGGAAAATTTAAACGGTTTTTTTGGGCACCTTAAATTCCCCTTGGTGCTACAAAAATTGCTGTATCAAATTTAACTGCAAAGTGCTCTATAAACAAAGCTTTACTGACCAAAGTGAAAAAAACACCCGTCTGAAATGTATAAAGGGTAAAAAACGGTATTTTGGGCCCATCAATTCCCCGTGGTGATACAAAATTTCTGTATTCAAATTTAACTGCAAATAGCTTATCAACAAAACTTGACGACCAAAAGGAAAAAAAAAGTTAATTGTTAATTTGTTAACATAGTTAACTAGCTATGCCCTTTATTGATGGGTATAAAAAACCCCGTGTTTTCCCTTTTTTCCCCCAATGTTACCTTGTTAATATTGTGAAAAGGTTATTAATTTGAGCATAGTGGCACTTTTTTTATTTTTTCCTGAAAATAGTCCCTGAGGAAGTCTTTTAAAAATTTCAGGAAAAAGGACTGAAACATGTTGGGAATAATTTTATGCGGATTTCAGGGTAATTATAGTAGGAGGGATAGGTTTCTGGGGGAAAGGCCCCCTTTTGGGGCAATTTTCCCTTTTTTAGGTTGGGCTATTTTGTCACGTGTAGGGGTTTAATGGGTTTTTATTTTTCATTTTGTATGACGGTGTTTTTTGAATCATATGTACTTTTATTGTGTATTTATTAAAGGTTTTATTTTAATTCCACTGTTTTTAATTTTTGAATTATTTGGGGGCAGCTTTGACCTTTTTGGGCTTACCTTTTTCTACGTCCGTTCTTACTTTGAGGGGCCTGTATTTTAGATAATCTCATATATGACTCTATCTAGGAAACTACACCGCTTAAAGCATTCAAAACAGCATTTAGCGAGTTTATTACCCCATTAATTGTTTTACAGAAATTAAAACAAAGTGGAGGTGGAATTTAAAAATTTCACTGTTTTGCAGATTTTCAATATGTATCCATTATTCACTGGAACACAGTAGATGTGGCCAGGGAAAGGCAACTCGACATCAATTATTCCAATTCTGCTGTTTTCAGAGATATTCCATATGTGGCCCTATTGTGCTATTTGGCTCAACCACAAGCCTCAGAGAAGAAGGAGCACTTACTGAATTTTTGGGTCTCATTTTCATTATGATTTTCTGTAGGTGCCATTACAGGTTTGCGGACACCCTAAAGTGTTAAAACTTAATAAACACCCGTAAAAAGACCCCATATTGTCAACTAAACCTCTTACGGACTATGGGCGACATGTATGAATTCGAACGCATACTTTTTTTTTATTTGGCGCCGACACTCCAGTTCTAAATAGATATAGAAGAGTGAAGAATATGACAGTATGAAGATTTTTGGCGCATTACATAAAGCTTAATGCGCCAAACTTTGTATGGGCATAGAGTGTAATGCGCCAAAATTGGGCCACTAAACTCTATGTAATGCGCCAAAAATCTGTCGTATTCTACACTCTCAGAATCTCATAATCCGAGATTTGAACATTAAGCGGGCGGCATGTATGAATTCGAATGCGTACTTTTTTTTTTACTTGGTGCCAACACCGCAGTTCTAAATAGATATAGAAGAGTGTAGAACACGACAGATTTTTGCCGCATTACATAGAGCTTAGTGCGCCAAGTTTGGCGCATTACCCTCTATGCACATACAAAGTTTGGCGCATTAAGCTTTATGTAATGCGCCAAAAATCGGTCGTATTCTACACTCTTCTATATCTATTTAGAACTCTAGTGTTGGCGCCAAGTAAAAAAAAAAGTATGCATTCGAATTCATACATGTCGCCCTCTTAATGTTTCAATGCTCGGATTATAAGATTCTGAGAGTGTAGAATACGACAGATTTTTGGCGCATTACATAGAGCTTAGTGCGCCAAGTTTGGTGCATTATACTCTATGCCCATACAAAGTTTGGCGCATTAAGCTCTATGTAATGCGCCAAAAATCTTCATACTGTCGTATTCTACACTCTTCTATATCTATTTAGAACTGGAGTGTCGGCGCCAAATAAAAAAAAGTACGCATTCGAATTCATGCATGTCGCCCTTTATTCAGGAGTGTAGTGAGTATATCAACCGTACAGGTCTTTCACAAATTGTTTTAGCCTTAGTCTGTGAAAATGAATTTTTTTTGTTTCCAACAATCTGAAATTTTAGCCGAAAATTTTTCATTTTTACATGTAGTATTGAAAAAAAAAGCAACCCAAAATTTGTAACACAATTTCTTCCAAGTTCAGCAATACCCTACGTGTGAGTGTAAACTGCTATTTGGGCACATGGCAGGGCGTACAAGTGAGGTAGTGCTATTAGGCTTTTGGAATGAAGATTTTGATGGGTTTCATGTCGCATTTACTAGGTCCCCAAAGTACCAGAACTGGATTCAACTTCATGGATCTTATCTTGAGGTGTATTGTGCATTTTGGGTGCACATATGTTCAATAGTTTTTTAGCATTGGACCATGAAAATGGAGGGAAAAAAATGCAGGTCTTTCATTGTTTTTTGGGCTTCATTTTTACATAGTTCGCCGTGCGGTAAAAATGGCAAGATAACTTTTCTATGTGGGTCAGCACAATTACAATGATATAAATTGTATACAGTTTTTTATGCTTTATTATTTTTACACAGTAGAAATGTGTTTGTAAAAAACTGCATTTTATGTCATCATAGTCTCCAAGCCATAACTTTTTTATTTTCCTGTATATGGAGCTGATTAAGGGATTATTTTTTACAGGATGAGTTGTTGATTTTCTTGGTATCATTATGACGCATATGTTTTGAACAAAATACAGCAATCCTGGTAGTGTTTTTTATTTTTATATTGTACAGCAGGTACCATGCGGTATAAATGACATGCTAGCTTTACTCAGCAGGTCGATATGATTACAGCGATATCCAATTTGTATATTTTTTGCTGCTTTTACACAATAAAAACAATTTTATTCAAAAGGGAAAACACGCCATAGTCTGAGAGCCATAACTTTTATTTTTATTTTTCTGTGTATGAAGCTGTGTAGTAGCTTGTTTTTTTGCGGGATGAGTTGATGTTTGTATTGGTAACATTTTTGGGGGGACAAGGCTTTATGATCGCTTTTATATCCGTTTTTTGGATGGCAGGGTGAAGAAAATACTGCAATCCTAGTAGTGATTTTTATTTTTATTTTTAACAGCGCTCACTGTGCAGTATATGTGACAAGTTAGTTTTACTCTGTGGGTCGATAAAATTACAGTGGTACCCAGTTTCTGTTTTTTTATGTTGAAAACAATATTTTTGCATCACCATCTTCTGATAACCATAACTTTTTTTTTTTCCATATACAGAGATGTTTTTTTTTTTTTTTGTGGGATAAACTGATGATTTTATTGGTACAACTTTGGCATTTCTAAGAATTTTTTATCACTTTTTTTCCACTTTATTTGCTGCTGGATGAACGAAAATTTTGTGACTGCTTTTTTTATGATGTTCACCTTGCCGGCCAAATATCTGTACTTTATTTATTTTTTATCTATTTGGGGGCAATTGGTATTTGTAAATTGGAAATGGGTGGTGTTTTCCCTTTTTTTTTTTTTTTTACTTTTTATGTCCTTTTTAAACTTTTTTTTCTACTTTTCCCCATGCCTTACTTAGGCTGCCGGGCTGTCAGGGAAGCCGTCTCACATCTCACATCTCCTATACTCATTACTCCGTTTATCTCTTTACCAGACACTAATGCGGAAGGTTATCTGACTGAAAACGTCCTAGTCTGGATTAGCCATGCTGCCTTATTTATGAATTTAGCACATAATAGAGAATTGCCTACTTATCCTGTCATTTAATAAATACCACTATTTTTGCACAGAAACCTGTGGAATGCTGAAGAATTCTTATTACATTCATGAGTTCCATGATGCTGCAACCAATCTCTGAAATCAGCAGTCACATCCCTGCCTGTACAGCATGTGACTACAGTGGACAGTAATTGGCTGCAACATTTGAACCACAGCGCTACACAGACTCCACAGCTACGAACAAACTCCTAGATTTCTTACTGGATACTTTTGCTATGTTCTCTACTTATGCTATTTTTCCTGGGTGTTGTCTTTATCTTTTATTAACTTTCCACATATAGCTGGTAATTTTGATAGGGCTTAAAAGTATATTTTAGAACCTGTTTATTGATGCCAGTTAAGTTTTCATATTTGCCCTCTCTCTTGCCTACAATAATGTAAATTTTATTTACTGGTCACTGAGTTGCAGTTGAGGATGCTTTGAAGGGGAGCAAGTCTGCTAGACGGGAAGACACAGAGAAGGATGTTGCAGTAGGCTAGGCGGGAAATGACAAGGGCATGGACTAGCATTTTTGTAGTATCAAAATTAAGGAATGAGCAGATTCGAGAGATACTTTTCAGGTGGAGGTGGCAGCCAGAGGTAAGGGCTTGAATGTGAGGTTTGAGTGATAGGGAGGAGTCCAAGGTTATCCCAAGGCTGTTGACTTGCAGGACCAGTGAAAGTGTAGAGCCGTTGACTGTGACAGATACATCAGGTGGGGACATACAGTGTAAGGGTAGAAAGATTTAGTTTTGGAGACAGGAGGAGAAGGAGGTTATGGACTATAGACACTACAGGATCCTGGAGAGCAGAGAGTTAACATTTGGGCCGGAGATGTAAAGTTGGGTGTCGTCAGCATACAAGTGTTATCGAAAGCCATATGATGCTATGAGCTGCCAGGCCAAGAGTGTAGATAGTGAAAAGTAGAGGACTGACTGACTGACCCCGAGGGCAAAACAACAGAGAGGGTGGGAGGTGGTGTGAGAGATGCTAACCATCCTATTAGTGAGGTATAAAGAGATCCAGAAATGAGCCTGCGATGCTAAAGGAATAAGAGTATTTGTAGCAGCAGGGAGTTGTCGACAGTGTCAAAGGCAGAAGACAACTCTAAGAGGAGTAGCTCAGAGTAGTGCCATGAGGTTACTTTGTTTAGGGCAGTTTTGGTAGAGTGATGGGGTCAGAAACCAGATTGCAGCTGGTTAAGAAGAAAGTTGAAAGGGAGATGAGAGGACAGTTCAAATAAATGTGCTGTTCAAGGAATTTTGAGGCAAATGGAAGCAGTGAGATGGGACAATAGTTTGACAAAGAGGAGGGGTCAAGAGGTAATTTCTTAAGGATGGGTAAGGTGGTAGCATATTTAAAAGAGGAAGGGAAGATGGCAGAGGTTAATGACATGTTGAAAAGATGGGTTAGAGCTGGTATAATAACAGCACCAAAGTTGGGAATGAGGTGGGATGGATTTGGAGAGTAGAGAGTAAAACTTCTCATGAGTAACGATGAAGCATGTTGAAGGGGAAGAGCATTGTGCAGGTGTAAAGGTGGCTGGGGACTGTGCATGTACAGAGGTGGGCGATGGAGACTGTGCAAGTAGAGAGGTGGGGGTGGGGACTGTGCAGGTATAGAGGTGGGTGATAGAAACTGTGCAAGCATAGAAATGGACGGTAGGGACTAGGGGTTGAAACTTTCTCTGATAAGGTTTATAATGCGAGTAGCAAAATCATCTGCTGAGAGGAGAGATGGAGAAGAGGGGACTGGGGGACAGAGGAGAGAGTTGAAAACAGGGCTGTGGAGTCGGCAAGCCAAAGCCCTGACTCTGACTCCAACTCCTCAATTTCCCAAACCTCCGACTCCCGACTCCTGATTCAGACTTCGACTCCTGACTCCGACTCCCACTCCCTCATACATGGCGCATATTAAAGTGATAACTTTACTGTAGTTAAATGGTAACATCAGGCTGTTTATCACCTTCTGATACAATAATCAAGCTATTTAGGTAGAACAGACACTGACAAGCAAAAGGGTAACAATGTTTGTATCTTTTGAACACTTGTGGGTAGAGTTGAAGAAAAAGCTGTATTTGTATCCAAGTCCAGTCTGCACCAACATTGGGAATGTGTAGAAGAGACCTGGGATCAGATTTTGGTCAAGATATGCTTGAATCTGATTCAGAGCTCAGAAGGATTCGGGAAGTATTGAAAACCAAAAGGTGGATTTCCTAAATACTAACAAAATAATAAAAATTAACATTTTGATTTTTAGGAGCAAAACAGTAACAATGCAGTTACATGACAAGAATCTGCAGAACTAAGCAGATGCTAAATACTTGCAGGTCACATTTATGTATAAGATAGGTAAGATGACTGTATATAAAATTACATTAGCCTCATGTACAAAGTTGTAGTGGATGGTGAGATATGGAGCCTGAGTTCAAAACATTGTTACCATTTTTCTTGTCAGTGTAAAATATATTTATTGGATATGACTTTAGAACACAAAAAAATTGTAAAAATGCAAAACACTGCAGGAACATTTGTGGAGTCTCTGAATTTGTTCTGAGAAATAGTATTGCCTCCATCAGATCCTGCATACATGACCTCACATCTGATCTCATGATTTCCATGCCAGAGAATGGCCTCTCTACACTAACTTGGGTTTAGGGCAAAGCGGGGACCACAGGGACAACATCTCTAACAATGTCAGGGTATAAAGGAATTGCCTCAGACACAGTCAGTTTTGATGAATGGTTGAACTTTTCTACTTCTTTGAAAGCAGGTGAAAAATGTTGCTGAAATCTGTTTGCCATGGGAGTAGTATCTTTTCCCCTGGGGCAGCACTTTGCCTGTTCCATGTCATCAATTTCACTCCTCATGTGATAAGGCTGATGATATGGGAGCAGTAGCACTGGCCGCACCCAATTGCTCTTGCTCTTTGCACTGTATCGAACTAACTGGACCAACTTATTATATATTCTGGGAGTCGGAGTCGGTCTAGTTTATGATGACTCCGACTCCTGCAAAATAGGCACCGTCTCCACAACTCTGACTCTGACTCCACAGACCTGGTTGAAAGTGTTGAATAGTTGTTTAGAGTTGTGATACAGAGAAGATATGACGGTGGTAAACATTGTCAGACTGGAGTGCCTAGAGCCCATCAGAGGAGTTGATTTGAGAGGCCTAACCCAAAGCTACTGCACTGTGACTCCCTGCCTATGTCACTTATGCTGTGTCACCACCCAGTCTTGCTTCAACTTATATAGACTGGTGTGATGACTAACCTATGATCAAGGTGGGGTCCTGAGGCTTCTGAGTCTCCCTCACCTAATTGCAGCAGAACACCGGGTGGTAAACATAAAGGGCGACATGTATGAATCTCAGCGCGTCGGAGCGCACGTTTTCGCCAGATTTCAAGTGAAAGCTGCGGCTCATGTATGTCGGCGCCCGAGGTGCGCTCATACATGCGGTGTAAAGTACACCGCGCCTCACCAGTGTGTGAGGCGCAGTGTGGAACTTAGGCGCAGTGCGGGACTGCGCCTAAAATTCGCCGCCCAAGGAGGTGCGTTCATACATGCGGTGAAAAGTTCCCTGCGCCTCGCCAGTGTGTGAGGCGCAGTGCGGGACTTAGGCGCACAAGGTCTACGCCTAACATGTATTCCGATTCGAGACAGGCTGGAAATGAGCGAAAAATCATTAAACATGTTAGTGAATAGCAAAAAGAGTTGTCTTTCAAATGAATGAATGAATAAAGAGAAAAATCAAAGCTGTCTAAAAGCGATTGAATGTAGTGAAAAAGTGGATCATTAAAAATTAAAGTGAAAATATATAAGATCGCTCAAGAAATAAATTTCAGCTCTCAGCTCCGTGAGGCATGGAGTATGAATAAAAAAAAATCGTTTTTATTAGGTGTAAAACATCTGAAAAAAGAGCTCAAACCTTCTAAAAAAATACATAAATAAAATCACTAACAAAAAATCAATCACGGCGCAACATCAGGAATTGCGATCTACAAAATTGCCGGGAAATACAGTAATTCCAATTCTGTAAGGGCTTCTCATTGGTCGGCATAAACTAGCCAATCAGAATAGGAGCGACAGGGACCCATTATAAGCTATGGAGAAGTATTGACCAGTCACATGAAAAGGCGGGACAGTTCAAAATACAGTAAAAAAAGGCAGAAAAGAGCTGATTGGTTGAGCTAGCGGGGGCTTGGCTATCCCGGCCAATCAGAGTGCGAGTTCCTTTGTTCCATTGTAGTCAATGGAGAAATCGGGGCAATAAAATTTTGGCTCTCAGCGCCGTGCGGCATGGAGTATGATTAAAAAAATCGTTTTTATTAGGTGTAAAATATTATCTGAAAAAGAGCTAAAGCCTTCTATAAACATACATCACTCAAATCCCTAACAACGCGTTTGTCGCCGAGACCGGCGCTACATCAGGAATTGCGATATTGGAAATTGCAGGGAAATACAGTAATTCAAATTCTGTAAGCTCTTCTTATTGGCTGGCAGAAGCCAATCAGAATAGGAGCGACAGTGACCCATTATAACCTATGGAGTAGTGTTGACCGATCAAATGAAAAGGAGGGACAGTTCAAAATACAGTAAAAATGGCAGAAAAGAGCTGATTGGTTGAGACCATGCGGCAGATATGAATCCACCAATCATATGTAGTGCGGATATTTTGAGTGTAGCAAGAAGGGAGCGATAGAAGGGCGTCCTAAAAGTTATTACTGACTATGGGAAATATACTAGTACTGTGATTGGTTGGGAGGAAGAGGGGCTCGTCCTGCTTAGCCAATCAGCGGGTGAGTTACTTATCTCATAGAGTTCTATGGGGAAAAGAAATGCAGAGCGAGCTCTGTTTGTGATTGGCTCATTTAAAAGAGGCGCGGCTATTTGGGCCAATGGGAGAGCGAGCGACGCTCTTGTGGGTTTTCTAACGCAATCTATAATAAAACTGTACATGGCCGAAATCAAATGATAAGACTCACGAAGTTGTACCGATCTCTATATAAAATGAACAATAATATGGGGGTAACGAAAATAAACAAATAAAAATGAATTCAATGTTTTATTATAGATTGCATTAAAAAACCCATAAGAGCGTCACTCGCTCTCCCATTGGCCCAAATAATTGCGCCTCTTTTAACTTAGCCAATCACAAACAGAGCTTGCTCTGCATTTCTTTTCCCCATAGAACTCTATGAGATAAGTAGCTCATCCGCTGGTTGGCTAAGCAGGACGAGCCCCTCTTCCCCCCAACCAATCACAGTACTAGAATATTTCCCATAGACAGTAATAACTTTTAGGGCGCCCTTCTATCGTGCCTTTCTTGCTCCACTCAAAATATCCGCACTACATATGATTGGTGGATTCATATCTGCCGCCTGGTCTCAACCAATCAGCTCTTTTCTGCCTTTTTTACTATATTTTGAACTGTCCCGCCTTTTCATGTGATTGGTCAATACTACTCCATAGTTTATAATGGGTCACTGTCGCTCCTATTCTGATTGGCTGGTTTCTGCCGACCAATGAGAAGCGCTTACAGAATTTGAATTACTGTATTTCCCGGCAATTTCTAATATCCCAATACCTGATGTTTCATAGTTTCATAGTTTGTAAAGCCGAAAACAGACGAGACGTCCATCCAGTTCAGCCTGTTGTGCTAAGGTGTTGATCCAGAGGAAGGCAAAAAACCCCAATGAGGTTGAAGCCAATTGTCCTCATTTTAGGGAAAAATTCCTTCCCGACTCCAATCTGGCAATTGGAAAAATCCCTGGATCAATGACCCCTCTCCAGAATCCTAGACACTATAACTTGTTATATTATTATGTCCAGAATGCATCCAAACCCTTTTTGAACTCTGTTAGTGAATTCACCATGACAAGTTCCTCTTGCAGAGAGTTCCACAGTTCACTGCCTTACATAAAAAATTTCCCTTTTTTTTTTAAAAAACTTTTCCCCCCCAAAAGGGAAAATTTTCCCCGC
>JAODAL010085476.1:0-10575 GCA_025379985.1 Phyllomedusa bahiana
CTGGACATTGACATACCTGTTCGTCCCTCATATGACCTTTAAACCTGTCGACCCACAGATTAATAAGTGCCCGGGAAAAAAGGGTCTTTAAACCACCATCTTGTTTCACTGGAATAGACTACCCTTTCCCCTGGGCAAGCAAGCCCAAACCGAATGCCCCCCAATTAAAAAAGTGCCGGAAAAAAGGAGTCTTTCAACCACCATTTTAGTTTCACGGGACATAGACTACCGTCCGGGGCCACAGCAGACCCCCCCAAACCTGCATACCAAAAAACCTGCATGACCCCGATTAAAAAGTCCCGGAAAAAAGGAGTCTTTAAACCATGTTTTATTTCACAACATAGACTACCCCCTGTCCTGGCCCAAACGCAGGGCCCCCAAACCCGCAGACCCCAATTAAAAAGTCCCGGGAAAAAGGAGTTTTTCAACCAATTTAGTTGAAGGGGACATTGAATTTTTCTATACCACGTATTCCTTTAAAAATGTTGCCCCCACAGATTAAAAAGTCCTGAAAAAGGAGTTTTTTGAACCACCATTTTATTTGAACTGGACATTGACAAATGCTGTCCTGGACCGCAGTATGACCATTAAACCCTTCTTACCCACAGATTAAAAAGTGCCGGAAAAAGCAGTCTTTCAAAAAACCATTTTTATTGAATGGACTTTGGGATAATCTGTCCGGGCCAAAAAGGCATACCCCAAATCTGCATGACCCAAAATTTTTTAAAAAGTGCCGGAAAAAATGAGTCTTTCAACCCCTTTTTTATTTTTGAACTGGACATTGCTATATCTGTCCTGGGCCACAGCATGACCCCAACCTGCATGCCCCACAAATTTAAAAAGTGTTGGAAAAAGGGTCTTTCAACCACCATTTTTGGTTGAAGGGACTTTGACTATCCCCTGTCCGGGAAAACCTACATCTGATAAAGTCTTCCTGACTCCTTGTAAAATTTCAGAGGAATTTTGTATCACTATTTTGTACATGCAAGTTTTTTAGTAGTTTAATTCTAGAAAACAGTTTTTTAAAAAATAATGGAATCCCCCCCCGTCTTTTTTTTTCTTTTTTTTTAATTGTTTTAAAAAGGGGTTGTCTCCTACGGGAATTGCTAGCTATTTTAAAGCTCTTGCAAAACAAGTCTTTTTTGCAATATGTGTCCATTTCAGTGTCCACCTATTCCTTTTTTGACTGCACCATCCCCTTAGCCATTTTGACAATTTGAAGAAAAATGTCTGTTGAAACCACTTTTTTAGAATAATTACCTTAGAAAATTGCTGCATTTCAAAGCAGCAAAACCCAAAAAATTATAAAAATGATTCTCAGCCACTTTTAAAAATTGTGGGGGAGAAATTGCCATTTAAAAACCACATTTCTGTTCCCAAAGGACCAATTTCGTATGGAAATACCCGTACAAGATGTGTCTTTTAAAAAAAGGCCTGCCCAAAGTGAACTAATCCAAAATTAAATTGTGACGGAAAAATAAAACGTGGTTTTTGCACCTATAAATACACCTCTGACTAGAAAATTCTGAAATCCTATTGAAAGTAAAAAATGGTCTTTGAACAAACTGGGCTACGCCAAATAAAAAACACAAAATTAATTGTGTACGGATAATAAAATGTGGTTTTTGCACCTTAAATACACCTGCGGTGACTAAAAAGTTGTATCCTATTGGATACAAAGGGGGTCTTTAAACAAAGCTGGGCTCCCCAAAGGGTGAGAAACAGGGAATTTAAATTGTGTACTTTTAATAAAAGGTGTTTTTTTGCCCCTTGAAATACCCACAAACGCAATTTCGTATGGTAATACCAACAAGATGTGTCTTTTAACAAAAATGGCCTGGCCAAAGGAACAAAACTAATTAAATTGTGTATGGATAATAAAAGTGGTTTTGCACTTAAATACCCTGGGGTGACAAAAAATTTTCTGTACCCATCCTAAGTAAAAAAGGGGTCTTTGAAAAAAGCGGGCGCGCCAAAGTAAAAAAACACTAAAAAAATTGTGAAAGATAATAAAACATGGTTTTTGCACCATAAAAACCCCTGCGGTACAAGAAAGTTCTTACCTTTTGAAAGAACAAAGGGGGGTCTTTGTACAAAAACTGGCTGGCCAAAGTAAAAAAAACCTAAATTTAAAACGTGTACAATAATAAAAGGTAGTTTTTTTCCCTTTCAAAACACCCAGTTACCAGAAAAGATCTGTATCCTAATATAAGTATAGGCTGCACAAAATACAACTAATTTTTCACCCAAACTGCCAAAAAATGTTAATAAAAAACTCATTTTTAATGCAGGGGCAAAACAGAGTTGGGGTGAGAATTTATCCACTCCCTTTTAAAAACCTGCCTGCCTGCCACCGTTGTCTGTGGTCGCCCGCAATAGGGTTTTGGGCTGGACACATATTGGCCAGTCCCCACACTTTTTCCCTAATTTTTTTTTTACCAAACAGTGGGCCCCTTTTGGGGTTGAGTTTGGGGTTTTTTTATCATGTGGAAAATGCCCGTGGGTCATTTTTTCCAAGGGAAGGTCATGCTTCAGTATGTCACAGTACATGTTGGCATTTATGGTTCCCTCCATGAACTATTGCTCCCCACAGCCAGCCGCACTCACCTCACCTGGTTGGTGCCACACATACTTGTCACCATCTTAATCAAATAAGCTTATCTTGGTTCACAGACCATAAACCCTGGTTACAGTAAAACCATGTCCTTAGTCTTCTTCCTTCACAAACTGTTTGCAGTTTTTTTTTTTCATCTCTTTAGAACATTTCCTTCGGACAAAAGTTGCAGAACAAAATTTTATGCATGGCGGCCTATGGTATGCACACTGACAGGCCGACCCCTCACCCTATTAACATCTGCAGCAATGCTGGCAGCACGCATGCATCTATTTTGCAAAGACAATCTCTGATATGGTGTGAAAACTCAACTTCTTTGATTGACCATGGTGAGGAATGTTCTGAGTGAAAACTGTCTTGTTCCAAACAAACTTTGAAACAGCTTCTCATTGCAATGCAATGTAAAAGTAAAATTTGGAAAGCCAGTGGGTTAAAAATGTAATAATCACTTTTTTGAAAAATCATTAAAAAATTAAAAATAGAAACTTTAACAAGCAGTAAAACACACCAACCGTGCTTATAAGTGTGCATCGGATATCATTCAGGGAAGGGCCGACCACCAAAAAAAAGGTGGTATGGCTTATATAGACGACCTTCCTAAATGGGGGGAGCCCCCCCTGATGACATATGTAAGTTTTTGTCATACTTAAATAACAACCAAATGAATCTAAAGTTCACATATCTATCACATCCTCATACCATTAATTTTTTGCACAGCACTTCAAATGGTTTACCAGGAAAATGCGTAACAGTTTTGCCTTTCCTTAAGCCTTCTTCACAAAATTCAATACTACAAGCCTCATCATGTCATCCACCTTATGTCATATATAACATCCCCACAGGGGAGTTAATGCGAATAAAGAGAAACTGTAGTACTCAAGAGGATTTTGAGGTACACCAAAATACAGTATTAAATAAATTGAAACATAGGGGATATACTAATAAAATGTTAAAAGCATCAAGTGATACAGTCAGTACTATATCACACAAAAGTCTATTGATAGATAAGAGATGTGAAAAAAATGATTTTTCTGGCATCACCTTTTCTACTACATATACCCCTCAGTATAGGAAGATCACGGCAATCATTAAAAAACATCTTCCAATTTTATATATGCATCCGAATTTGGCAAATATCGTGCAAAAAGGTGTTAGATTTCTGTCCAAAAAAGCCCCTACTATAGACTCTATTATCTCCCCCAGTTTTTTCCAGAGTGCTGATAATCATTTACAAAAAACTTGGCTTACTACCAGAGGATTCTATCGTTGCGGTCATTCCGTTTGCCTGACCTGTGGTTACATGGATGTGAACAACACTTTTGTTTCTTTTACTACTTGAAAGTGTTACAAAATACAACAATATATCAATTGTAACACTAAAAATGTTGTCTACATGGTTTTCTGCATTACATGGCAGGTACAATATGTAGGTTGTACGTCTACAACCTTTAAAACGAGGATTAGATGACATATGTCACATGCTAGGGAAGCAATGTGGGTAACTAACACTTTATAGAAAATCATGAAGGAGATTTGAGATCCTTCCGTTGTATAGGGGTGGAGAGAGTCTTTCCCTCTAACAGAGGAGGCAATTTACGAACGAAACTACTTAATTGCGAAGCCAAATTAATATTCACACTTCAGACCAGACAACCGCATGGTCTGAATGTGAAATATGACATACTTTATCATTTTTAAAATAAAACTTATATGTTCTTTCATTCTAAGCTTGGGAGTATTCACTTCCTATAACATATAATGATTAAAGTCTAGTTAAGTTTATGCCCATTCCTTATTTAAACACTAAACCGGATAACGAAAGTTTGACCAGGAAGTTGGTGCCCCGCACCTAATCGTACGGTAATTCATTAATTCATATCCAATGTCAAACATAAGCACAGTTGGTGATGTTTTACTGCTTGTCTAAAGATTTCTATGGAATTTTAATGATTTTTCAATAAAGTGATTATTAAATTTTTATACACTGGCTTGCCAATTCTATGATTTCTACACTACAATGCAATGAGAAGTTGTTTCAAAGTTTGTTTGGTGCTGTTCCACCTGTGAGAGCTTCAGGTGCCTACGTGCTTCTATGTTTTAAATTTCGCAACGTGTGAATGATAACTTGTTTGTAAAAACTGTCTTGTTAAACCGCTTTATGGTCTTTGCCACCATGCTGTAGCTCACGTTAATGGTGTTGGCCATCTTTTTAAACCCTAAGCCATCTTTTTATAGAGCGAAAATTCTCTTTTTCAGATCCTCAGAGAGTTATGTGCCATGAGGGCCATGTTGAACTTCCAGTGACCAGTATGAGAGAGTGTGAAAGCGATAACACCAAATTAAACACATCTGCTCCCCATTCACACCCAAGACCTTGTAACACTAATGAGTCAAATTAAACGGTGGAGGAAAAATGTGGGGACAATTTGTCCATTTTCACTTAGGGGTGTACTCTCTTTTGTTGCCAGCAGTGTAGACATTGCTGGCTGTGTGTTCCCTTGTTTTGATGGCACTCTAAAGTTACACTGTTATATAAGCTATACACTAACTACTGTACATTGTATCAAAGTGTCATATCTTTAGTATTGTCCCACGAAAAGATATAATACAATAATTGAAAAAATGTGAGGGGTTAACTAATTTTTGTGAGATACTATATATGTTCACACATGATGTGACATAAACCACGTGTATGGACTAGGCATACTTTTACAATAAATATGTTGCACATGCATGGACATTATTTTTTGGACCAAAGCAAATTCAATAATGCCATTCATAATATTGGTGTCTTCTTATAAAGTAGTGGGGTCTTTGGGCCCCCTTTGGTACCTATAAGGGGCCTAAGTGTGAGTTTTACCTTCAGCTATGCCTTTATGTATGTGGATAAACCAATAGTTGGAACAGTCTGATGGTATGCTAAAAATATGTTTGTTTTTTTTAATTTTTTGATAACTAGCCCTTTTTTAGGCAAAGTTGGATCATTCTGAACAATCTAAAAATCTGGAAAGCTCTACTATGTAGGTTTACTTTACCTGTCACTTCTATGTACTCACATAGCATCTATATAGGTCATATAAATGTGTCTCTAAAGGCAACTGTATTGGTGTCTTTCTCGTAATGACATCAAGTTTATAACATTCATTTGTTATATTTCCTCAGTAGCTGTTGTGTTGAGATTAACTGCATAAGTGGTCTGCAGCTGTCTGTTATGAATTAAGGGAGTTTAATCAAAGTATTTCTAATGTACAGCATAATGATAATACATGGGGGAAGTACTATTTAAGAGATAATGATGGCTTCAGAAGATCACTGTTGTAATGTTTAGTGCATATGCCTTCAGCATTGAATTTGTTGTTGTTCTGAATATGCTTAATGGATCTGTGAAAAGCCGCCTAATGTGGGATTGTTTGATGGGGCTGACAGAGCTGGAATTAGCCCATTGCTGTTTACTGCAACAGCCATTAAGATTAATTGCTGCCAGATAATTTTGACTGTTTTTTATCTCCAGCAAAACGTGTCACTAATGGGTTTATAAATTGGTTCACTATTACTATTAGTGCGGCTATAACAGGAGAGGAGATCAGCAGCTCATTCCGCAGATAAAGGTAGGAAAAAATTATAAAGTATTAGGTGAGTTGCTTGTTTTAAGACATTAGACATCCTGATATATGATGCTCATTAAGCTTTAGCTAGGATTTCTGTTAAAGCTAATAGATGATAATAAAGTCTTATTTGATGTGCCATTAACAGCTCGATATTTCCTCTCAATAATACATTGGATTATTTATAACATATTCAGTAAATAAAACACTCGTCTTGCTTAGGTTCTCCTGTGTACAGAGCTACACAACAGCAAAGAGCTTGGAATATTGCTCTATGACTATGTGCAACTAAAAGAAATCTCAACACACTCTTTGTGATTTCATCATGTTTCATAGTTAAAAACAGTTGGCTATGCTCACAAAAAAGAAACTCTAAAGTTATTCAGGTGAAGATTTCTTCGGATTTTTTTGTGCACAGTTGAATATTTCAAATGACATTAATGGAGTAATGACTAGCTTGAATTCTTCATGCATGGTTGTGGTACTACTCCATTTTTTACAGAGCCATAATAGGGCTTCCAGGTTTTTTTTGCATTAGGCCTTAAAGGGGTTTTGCCAGGACGTGCCTTATCTGCTAAGAAGCAATTGTAAACAAGCCACGCTGAGCTGAGAGAGCGAGAGACACAGCCAGAGCACAGAGCCATGCATAAGGGATCGTGTGAAATGTTCACTTAAATAATCACACTACAACTAGTGGATTCTGTATACAAAAGACAACACCTTTCTCCACAGCCTCTTGAATGCTCCTTCATGTTCCCTGTTATCAGATAAAGCAGGGATCTACTCAGATAATCACACTAAAACTAGTGGATTCTGTATACAAAACACAACATATTTCTACCCGGTGCCTTGAAAGCTTCTTCAGCTCCCTTTCATCAGATAAGAAATATTCTCTGCGCAAGCACGGCCAGCAGCTCCTGTCAGGTCGTATCTAAAAGGAGCTTTTAAGTAACTAAGTGCAGTTAAGGCAGCCTGTAGCCCTTCAGACTGCAATTTTTGGAATCACATGTATTTAGAAAAGTGATTAAATACCCATTTTGGAGGATCCCACGTCAACATTACATCGTGGCAAACCCCTTTAACTATACTTTCATATTACTCTAATTTCATGCAAGGCCATAAAGAAAAAAAGAATTGGGGATTCTGAACCTAACAAAAAATATCGCATGCTCCATCAGATGATGTATGTACAGAGAATAGATCTTTACAAATGGTACACAATAGAGCCAGTACAAAGAGACTGTACAATGTTTCTACTGTATAGTTTGCAAAGATATCCAAAATCTGATTAAGATTTTAGTAGGTTAAGCAGGAAAGTCAACTGCAAACCAGAACCCAAAAAACTGTATGCAGAGAGGTACACTACCATTCAAAAGTTTGGGGTCACTTAGAAATTTCCTTATTTTTAAAAGAAAAGCACAGTTTTTTACAATGAAGCTAACATTAGATGAATCAGAAATACACTCTATACATTGTTAATGTGTTAAATGACTATTCTAATACAAACATCTGGTTGTTAATGCAATATCTACATAGGTGTATAGAGGCCCATTTCCAACAACAATCACTCCAGTGTTCTAATGGTACATTGTGTTTGCTAACTGTATAAGAAGGCTATTGGATATTTTAAACACCCTTGAAAACCCTTGTAAAGGTATGTTAGCACAACTGAAAACAGTTTTGCTGATTAGAGAAGCTATAAAACTGACCTTCCTTTGATTAAACTCGCAAAATGGCCAGAACAGAGAACTTTCATTTGAAACACAACAGTCTATTCTTGTTGTGTACTACTCCCTTCAGAGGAGAGCACAAACAGGCTATAACCAGAGTAGAAAGAAGTGGGAGGCCCCACTGCACAACTGAGCAACAAGACAAGTACATTAGAGGCTCTAGTTTCAGAAATTGACGCCTCACAGGTTCTCAACTGGCAGCTTCATTAAATAGTATCCGCAAAACGCCAGTGTCAACGTCTACAGTGAAGAGGTGACTCCGGGATGCTGGCCTTCAGTGCAGAGTGGCAAAGAAAAAGCAATAACTGAGACTGGCTAATAAAAGGAAAAGATTAATATGGGCTAAAGAACACAGACATTGGACAGAGGAAGATTGGAAAAAAGTGTTATGGACAGACGAATCAAAGTTTGAGGTGTTTGGATCACACAGAAGAAAGAACATTTGTGAGATGTAGAACAACTGAAAAGATGCTGGAAGAGTGCCTGACGCCATCTGTCAAGCATGGTGGAGTTAATGTAGTGGTCTGGGGTTGCTTTGGTGCGGGTAAAGTGGGAGATTTGTACAAGGTAAAAGGGATTTTGAATAAGGAAGGTTATCACTCCAGTTTGCAACGCCATACCATATCCTGTGGACAGCGCTTGATTGGAGCCAATTTCATCCTGCAACAGGACAATGACCCAAAGCACACCTCCAAATTATGCAAGAACTATTTAGGGAAGAAGCAGGCAGCTGGTATTCTATCTGTAATGGAGTTGGCCAGCGCTGTCACCACATCTCCACCCCATTGAGCTGTTGTGGGAGCAGCTTGACCATATGGTACGCAAAAAGTGCCCATCAAGCCAATCCAACTTGTGGGAGGGGCTTCTGGAAGCATGGGGTGAAATTTCTCCAGATTACCTCAGCAAATTAACAGCTACAATGCCAAAGGTCTGCAATGCTGTAATTGCTGCATAGGGAGCATTCTTTGACGAAAGCAAAGTTTGAAGTAGAAAATTATTATTTTAAGTAAAAATCATTATTTCCAACCTTGTCAATCTCTGGACTATATTTTTATTCATTTTGCAACTCATTTGATAAATAAAAGTATGAGTTTTCTGGGAAAACACAACATTTTCTAGGAGAAACCAAACTTTTGAACAGGAGTGTAGTTGAGTCAAAATACTTATTGATCCTAGTTAAAGTAAACATTTAGCATGATATAGAGTCATACTAGAAATCTAATTTCTGACCTCTTTCAATTTCAATTAGCTTTTCGTGGCCTCAGTTTAGATGGGCTCCAGACTGTAATGCAAGCTTGTAGTTCAGCAGGTGCGTGTGGAACACTGAGTACCAGAATGAATGAAAAGGAAGTTACTATATGATGTTATTCTGTAGTTAGAGCGGATATTTTTATTGAGCCATCTTCCCTTTGACAGGCATTTTTAAACTTGTCGGAGACAAGTTTTTTAGGCTATTTTAGACTCATTGTTTATGATAACTGTAATGTATAAGCCTGTTTTGTTTTTCACATTTGTGGCTATCTGAATCTTGGTATATCTACACGTTTTTTTCTGTTGAGTGATTTTATATTGTTTTATTGACAAAAAAGTAAAATAAATACTGTTAAAAAAAAAAGAATCTTCACCTTTTTCCAGGAATAAAACAGGAAGAAAAGGTGCTCCTCTAGCTATTTGTAGATGTTTAGCACCTGCTTTCCCAATGATGAGAACTACTGACATGTCTCAATGATATGTCAGATTCTATAACTTTAGAGTTTAAGGAAAATATTCATGGTAAATATAGCTGAGCAAACTCCAGTACATCTTTGGTAAAGATTTCGCTTTTCTCCAGCCAAATCTTTTAATGGAGCCTAAGGAGACGAGCAAGTCTTTTCATTAAATCTTTGTTTTGTGTAGGTTCCACTTTTGGTTTCTAGTTTAAAAAAGATGAATGTATAACTGAACCAAAATTGCAAGTCCTAAGGGATTGAAGTTATTTTGTTCAATCTATCTGCTACAAAATTTGAAAGCAACAAAGAAGAAGCTTAATTTAACTTATTTATTTAAATTTACAGGGTTTTCTTATGATCAACATTTCTAGTCTAGTTACAGGATAGATGATAAATGTCTACTCATTCTAATTATTCATATTGTTGGGACCCTTAACAATCACTAGAACCGGGATCTCATGCCCCTTGTTCCTACTCACTGCAAAACTGTATGGAGGTGGAGTTTTATTTGATCAGCAGTCAAGCATGGTTCCCACTGCTCAATTTAAATGTAATGGTATTGATAACAATTGGTTAGGATTGTACTTCACCTATACTTAACTCTTTGTCAGTTCTTTAGTCCCATACATGGTCATAACTTTAGCAGCCATATGGGGCCCAAAGCTTGAGGGGGCCCATTCAAGTGTAAGAACATTGTACTCTTTTGTAGGTGATACTTTTTTTTTCTTTTACCTAGTCTCACTATGTGGGCAATATGATATATTTAGAGATGGGCGAATTGATTCTAACGAAGTGGAATTCGTTTTTGAATTTCAGGAAAACTTCGGTTCGGACCGAAGTCGAACTTTGGGGGACTTCGGTGAACGAAGTGTGCTTTTGATTGATAAAATGGGTGCGGCACATGCGCACATGGGGGG